>CAXAJV010000928.1:3645400-3811400 GCA_963969225.1 Xylocopa violacea
GTTAGTTTATATTGCGATATGGACGTATATAATGTGCCCACCTAGAAGTAGGGGCCGACCCGCCAGGAATGGTGGAAAATACTACATCCGAGATGATAGGTTCCCTCAGGTTAGGATATATAACGTTATAGACGTATATAATGTCCCCACGGCAAAGTACGGGCCGACACGCCCGGAATTTAGTAAAACATTACCAGCGAGGGTCTAGATGGGTTAGGTTAGTTTATATTGCGATATGGACGTATATAATGTGCCCACCGAGAAGTAGGGGCCGAGCCGCCAGGAATGTTGGAAAATACTACATCCGAGATGTTAGGTTCCCTTAGGTTAAGATATATAACGTTATAGACGTATATAATGTCCTCACCGAGATGTACGGGCCGACACGACCGGGATTTTGTAAAACATTACCAGCGAGGGTCTACATGGGTTAGGTTAGGTTACATTACGATATGGACGTATATAATGTGCCCACCGAGAAGTACGGGCCGACACGACCGGCATTTTGTAAAACATTACCAGCGAGGGTCTGGATGGGTTAGGTTAGGTTATATTACGATATAGACGTATATAATGATCCCACCGAGAATTGGCGCCGACCCGAAAGGAATGTTGTGAAATACGACATCCGAGATGTTAGGTTCCCTCAGGTTAGGATATATAAAGTTATAGACGTATATAATGTCCCCACGGCAAAGTACGGGCCGACACGACCGGAACTTTGTAAAACATTACCAGCGAGGGTCTACATGGGTTAGGTTAGGTTATATTACGATATGGACTAATATAATGTGCCCACCGAGAAGTAGGGGCCGACCCGCCAGGAATGTTGGAAAATACTACATCCGAGATGTTAGGCTCCCTTAGGTTAGGATATATAACGTTATAGACTTATATCATGTCCCCACGGCAAAGTACGGGCCGACACGCCCGGAATTTAGTAAAACATTACCAGCGAGGGTCTACATGGGTTAGGTTAGGTTATATTACGATATAGACGTATATAATGTGCCCACCGAGAAGTAGGGGAGGACCCGCCAGGAATGTTGGAAAATACTGCATCCGAGATGTTAGGTTCCCTTAGGTTAGGATATGTAACGTTATAGACTTATATAATGTCCCCACGGCAAAGTACGGGCACACACGACCGGAATTTTGTAAAACATTAACAGCGTGGGTCTAGATGGGTTAGGTTAGTTTATATTGCGATATGGACGTATATAATGTGCCAACCTAGAAGTAGGGGCCGACCCGCCAGGAATGGTGGAAAATACTACATCCGAGATGTTAGGTTCCCTTAGGTTAGGATATATAACGTTATAGACGTATATAATGTCCCCATCGAGAAGTACGGGCCGACACGACCGGGATTTTGTAAAACATTACCAGCGAGGGTCTAGATGGGTTAGGTTAGGTTATATTACAATATGGACGTATATAATGTGCCCACCAAGAAGTAGGAGCCGACCCGCCAGGAATGTTGGAAAATACTACATCCGAGATGTTAGGTTCCCTTAGGTTAGGATATATAACGTTATAGACGTATATAATGTCCCCACACCAAAGAACGGGCCGAAACGCCCGGGATTTTGTAAAACATTACCAGCGAGTGTCTAGATGGGTTAGGTTAGGTTACATTACGATATGGACGTATATAATGTGCCCACCGAGAAGTACGGGCCGACCCGCCAGGAATGTTGGAAAATACTACATCCGAGATGTTAGGTTCCCTTAGGTAAGGATATGTAACGTTATAGACTTATATAATGTCCCCACGGCAAAGTACGGACACACACGACCGGAATTTTGTAAAACATTACCAGCGAGGGTCTACATGGGTTAGGTTAGGTTATATTACGATATGGACTAATATAATGTGCCCACCGAGAAGTAGGGGCCGACCCGCCAGGAATGTTGGAAAATACTACATCCGAGAAGTTAGGTTCCCTTAGGTTAGGATATATAACGTTAAAGACGTATATAATTTCCCCACCGAGAAGTACGGGCCGACACGACCGGGATTTTGTAAAACATTACCAGCGAGGGTCTAGATGGGTTAGGTTAGGTCATATTACGATATAGACGTATATAATGTGCCCACCGAGAAGTAGGGGCCGACCCGCCAGGAATGTTGGAAAATACTACATCCGAGATGTTAGGTTCCCTTAGGTTAGGATATATAACGTTATAGACGTATATAATGTCCCCATCGAGAAGTACGGGCCGACACGACCGGTATTTTGTAAAACATTACCAGCGAGTGTCTAGATGGGTTAGGTTAGGTTACATTACGATATGGACGTATATAATGTGCCCACCGAGAAGTACGGGCCGACACGACCGGCATTTTGTAAAACATTACCAGCGAGGGTCTGGATGGGTTTGGTTAGGTTATATTACGATATAGACGTATATAATGATCCCACCGAGAATTGGCGCCGACCCGAAAGGAATGTTGTGAAATACGACATCCGAGATGTTAGGTTCCCTCAGGTTAGGATATATAAAGTTATAGACGTATATAATGTCCCCACGGAAAAGTACGGGCCGACACGACCGGGATTTTGTAAAACATTACCAGCGAGGATCGAGATGGGTTAGGTTAGGTTATATTACGATATAGACGTATATAATAAGCCCACCGGGAAGTAGGGGCCGACCAGACAGGAATGTTGGAAAATACTACATCCGAGATGTTAGGTTCCCTCAGGTTAGGATATATAACGTTATAGACGTATATAATGTCCCCACGCCAAAGAACGGGCCGACACGACCGGGATTTTGTAAAACATTACCAGCGAGTGTCTAGATGGGTTAGGTTAGGTTACATTACGATATGGACGTATATAATGATCCCACCGAGAATTGGCGCCGACCCGAAAGGAATGTTGTGAAATACGACATCCGAGATGTTAGGTTCCCTCAGGTTAGGATATATAAAGTTATAGACGTATATAATGTCCCCACGGAAAAGTACGGGCCGACACGACCGGGATTTTGTAAAACATTACCAGCGAGGGTCTAGATGTGTTAGGTTAGGTTATATTACGATATAGACGTATATAATGCGCCCACCGGGAAGTAGGGGCCGACCAGCCAGGAATGTTGGAAAATACTACATCCGAGACGTTAGGTTCCCTCAGGTTAGGATATATAAAGTTATAGACGTATATAATGTCCCCACGGAAAAATACGGGCAGACACGACCGGGATTTTGTAAAACATTACCAGCGAGGGTCTAGATGGGATAGGTTAGGTTATATTACGATATGGACTAATATAATGTGCCCACCGAGAAGTAGGTGCCGACCCGCCAGGAATGTTGGAAAATACTACATCCGAGAAGCTAGGTTCCCTTAGGTTAGGATATATAACGTTAAAGACGTATATAATTTCCCCACCGAGAAGTACGGGCCGACACGACCGGGATTTTGTAAAACATTACCAGCGAGGGTCTAGATGGGTTAGGTTAGGTTATATTACGATATAGACGTATATAATGTGCCCACCGAGAAGTAGGGGCCGACCCGCCAGGAATGTTGGAAAATACCACATCCGAGATGTTAGGTTCCCTTAGGTTAGGATATATAACGTTATAGACGTATATAATGTCCCCACGGCAAAGTACGGGCCGACACGACCGGAACTTTGTAAAACATTACCAGCGAGGGTCTACATGAGTTAGGTTAGGTTATATTACGATATGGACTAATATAATGTGCCCACCGAGAAGTAGGGGCCGACCCGCCAGGAATGTTGGAAAATACTACATCCGAGATGTTAGGCTCCCTTAGGTTAGGATATATAACGTTATAGACTTATATCATGTCCCCACGGCAAAGTACGGGCCGACACGCCCGGAATTTAGTAAAACATTACCAGCGAGGGTCTAGATGGGTTAGGTTAGTTTATATTGCGATATGGACGTATATAATGTGCCCACCTAGAAGTAGGGGCCGACCCGCCAGGATTGGTGGAAAATACTACATCCGAGATGTTAGGTTCCCTTAGGTTAGGATATATAACGTTATAGACGTATATAATGTCCCCACGCCAAAGAACGGGCCGACACGACCGGGATTTTGTAAAACATTACCAGCGAGGGTCTAGATGGGTTAGGTTAGGTTATATTACGATATAGACGTATATAATGTGCCCACCGAGAAGTAGGGGCCGACCCGCCAGGAATGTTGGAAAATACTACATCCGAGATGTTAGGCTCCCTTAGGTTAGGATATATAACGTTATAGACTTATATCATGTCCCCACGGCAAAGTACGGGCCGACACGCCCGGAATTTTGTAAAACATTACCAGCGAGGGTCTAGATGGGTTAGGTTAGTTTATATTGCGATATGGACGTATATAATGTGCCCACCGAGAAGTAGGGGTCGACCCGCCAGGAATGTTGGAAAATACTACATCCGAGATGTTAGGTTCCCTTAGGTTAAGATATATCACATTATAGACGTATATAATGTCCCCATCGAGAAGTACGGGCCGACACGACCGGGATTTTGTAAAACATTACCAGCGAGGGTCTAGATGGGTTAGGTTAGGTTATATTACGATATAGACGTATATAATGTGCCCACCGAGAAGTAGGGGCCGACCCGCCAGGAATGTTGGAAAATACCACATCCGAGATGTTAGGTTCCCTTAGGTTAGGATATATAACGTTATAGACGTATATAATGTCCCCACGGCAAAGTACGGGCCGACACGACCGGAACTTTGTAAAACATTACCAGCGAGGGTCTACATGAGTTAGGTTAGGTTATATTACGATATGGACTAATATAATGTGCCCACCGAGAAGTAGGGGCCGACCCGCCAGGAATGTTGGAAAATACTACATCCGAGATGTTAGGCTCCCTTAGGTTAGGATATATAACGTTATAGACTTATATCATGTCCCCACGGCAAAGTACGGGCCGACACGCCCGGAATTTAGTAAAACATTACCAGCGAGGGTCTAGATGGGTTAGGTTAGTTTATATTGCGATATGGACGTATATAATGTGCCCACCGAGAAGTAGAGGCCGACCCGCCAGGAATGTTGGAAAATACTACATCCGAGATGTTAGGTTCCCTTAGGTTAAGATATATAACGTTATAGACGTATATAATGTCCTCACCGAGATGTACGGGCCGACACGACCGGGATTTTGTAAAACATTACCAGCGAGGGTCTACATGGGTTAGGTTAGGTTATATTACGATATAGACGTATATAATGTGCCCACCGAGAAGTAGGGGAGGACCCGCCAGGAATGTTGGAAAATACTACATCCGAGATGTTAGGTTCCCTTAGGTTAGGATATGTAACGTTATAGACTTATATAATGTCCCCACGGCAAAGTACGGGCCGACACGACCGGAACTTTGTAAAACATTACCAGCGAGGGTCTACATGGGTTAGGTTAGGTTATATTACGATATGGACTAATATAATGTGCCCACCGAGAAGTAGGGGCCGACCCGCCAGGAATGTTGGAAAATACTACATCCGAGATGTTAGGTTCCCTTAGGTTAAGATATATAACGTTATAGACGTATATAATGTCCTCACCGAGATGTACGGGCCGACACGACCGGGATTTTGTAAAACATTACCAGCGAAGGTCTAGATGGGTTAGGTTAGGTTATATTACGATATGGACGTATATAATGTGCCCACCTAGAAGTAGGGGCCGACCAGCCAGGAATGTTGGAAAATACTACATCCGAGATGTTAGGTTCCCTTAGGTTAGGATATATAACGTTATAGACGTATATAATGTCCCCATCGAGAAGTACGGGCCGACACGACCGGGATTTTGTAAAACATTACCAGCGAGGGTCTAAATGGGTTAGGTTAGGTTATATTACGATATAGACGTATATAATGTGCCCACCGAGAAGTAGGGGAGGACCCGCCAGGAATGTTGGAAAATACTACATCCGAGATGTTAGGTTCCCTTAGGTTAGGATATGTAACGTTATAGACTTATATAATGTCCCCACGGCAAAGTTCGGGCACACACGACCGGAATTTTGTAAAACATTAACAGCGTGGGTCTAGATGGGTTAGGTTAGTTTATATTGCGATATGGACGTATATAATGTGCCAACCTAGAAGTAGGGGCCGACCCGCCAGGAATGGTGGAAAATACTACATCCGAGATGTTAGGTTCCCTTAGGTTAGGATATATAACGTTATAGACGTATATAATGTCCCCATCGAGAAGTACGGGCCGACACGACCGGGATTTTGTAAAACATTACCAGCGAGGGTCTAGATGGGTTAGGTTAGGTTATATTACAATATGGACGTATATAATGTGCCCACCAAGAAGTAGGAGCCGACCCGCCAGGAATGTTGGAAAATACTACATCCGAGATGTTAGGTTCCCTTAGGTTAGGATATATAACGTTATAGACGTATATAATGTCCCCACACCAAAGAACGGGCCGAAACGCCCGGGATTTTGTAAAACATTGCCAGCGAGTGTCTAGATGGGTTAGGTTAGGTTACATTACGATATGGACGTATATAATGTGCCCACCGAGAAGTACGGGCCGACCCGCCAGGAATGTTGGAAAATACTACATCCGAGATGTTAGGTTCCCTTAGGTAAGGATATGTAACGTTATAGACTTATATAATGTCCCCACGGCAAAGTACGGACACACACGACCGGGATTTTGTAAAACATTACCGGCGAGGGTCTGGATGGGTTTGGTTAGGTTATATTACGATATAGACGTATATAATGATCCCACCGAGAATTGGCGCCGACCCGAAAGGAATGTTGTGAAATACGACATCCGAGATGTTAGGTTCCCTCAGGTTAGGATATATAAAGTTATAGACGTATATAATGTCCCCACGGAAAAGTACGGGCCGACACGACCGGGATTTTGTAAAACATTACCAGCGAGGATCGAGATGGGTTAGGTTAGGTTATATTACGATATAGACGTATATAATAAGCCCACCGGGAAGTAGGGGCCGACCAGACAGGAATGTTGGAAAATACTACATCCGAGATGTTAGGTTCCCTCAGGTTAGGATATATAACGTTATAGACGTATATAATGTCCCCACGCCAAAGAACGGGCCGACACGACCGGGATTTTGTAAAACATTACCAGCGAGTGTCTAGATGGGTTAGGTTAGGTTACATTACGATATGGACGTATATAATGATCCCACCGAGAATTGGCGCCGACCCGAAAGGAATGTTGTGAAATACGACATCCGAGATGTTAGGTTCCCTCAGGTTAGGATATATAAAGTTATAGACGTATATAATGTCCCCACGGAAAAGTACGGGCCGACACGACCGGGATTTTGTAAAACATTACCAGCGAGGGTCTAGATGGGTTAGGTTAGGTTATATTACGATATAGACGTATATAATGCGCCCACCGGGAAGTAGGGGCCGACCAGCCAGGAATGTTGGAAAATACTACATCCGAGACGTTAGGTTCCCTCAGGTTAGGATATATAAAGTTATAGACGTATATAATGTCCCCACGGAAAAATACGGGCAGACACGACCGGGATTTTGTAAAACATTACCAGCGAGGGTCTAGATGGGATAGGTTAGGTTATATTACGATATGGACTAATATAATGTGCCCACCGAGAAGTAGGTGCCGACCCGCCAGGAATGTTGGAAAATACTACATCCGAGAAGCTAGGTTCCCTTAGGTTAGGATATATAACGTTAAAGACGTATATAATTTCCCCACCGAGAAGTACGGGCCGACACGACCGGGATTTTGTAAAACATTACCGGCGAGGGTCTAGATGGGTTAGGTTAGGTTATAGTACGATATAGACGTATATAATGTGCCCACCGAGAAGTAGGGGCCGACCCGCCAGGAATGTTGGAAAATACTACATCCGAGATGTTAGGTTCCCTTAGGTTAGGATATGTAACGTTATAGACTTATATAATGTCCCCACGGCAAAGTACGGGCACACACGACCGGAATTTTGTAAAACATTAACAGCGAGGGTCTAGATGGGTTAGGTTAGTTTATATTGCGATATGGACGTATATAATGTGCCCACCTAGAAGTAGGGGCCGACCCGCCAGGATTGGTGGAAAATACTACATCCGAGATGTTAGGTTCCCTTAGGTTAGGATATATAACGTTATAGACGTATATAATTTCCCCACGCCAAAGAACGGGCCGACACGACCGGGATTTTGTAAAACATTACCAGCGAGGGTCTAGATGGGTTAGGTTAGGTTATATTACGATATAGACGTATATAATGTGCCCACCGAGAAGTAGGGGCCGACCCGCCAGGAATGTTGGAAAATACTACATCCGAGATGTTAGGCTCCCTTAGGTTAGGATATATAACGTTATAGACTTATATCATGTCCCCACGGCAAAGTACGGGCCGACACGCCCGGAATTTTGTAAAACATTACCAGCGAGGGTCTAGATGGGTTAGGTTAGTTTATATTGCGATATGGACGTATATAATGTGCCCACCGAGAAGTAGGGGTCGACCCGCCAGGAATGTTGGAAAATACTACATCCGAGATGTTAGGTTCCCTTAGGTTAAGATATATAACATTATAGACGTATATAATGTCCCCATCGAGAAGTACGGGCCGACACGACCGGGATTTTGTAAAACATTACCAGCGAGGGTCTAGATGGGTTAGGTTAGGTTATATTACGATATAGACGTATATAATGTGCCCACCGAGAAGTAGGGGCCGACCCGCCAGGAATGTTGGAAAATACCACATCCGAGATGTTAGGTTCCCTTAGGTTAGGATATATAACGTTATAGACGTATATAATGTCCCCACGGCAAAGTACGGGCCGACACGACCGGAACTTTGTAAAACATTACCAGCGAGGGTCTACATGAGTTAGGTTATGTTATATTACGATATGGACTAATATAATGTGCCCACCGAGAAGTAGGGGCCGACCCGCCAGGAATGTTGGAAAATACTACATCCGAGATGTTAGGCTCCCTTAGGTTAGGATATATAACGTTATAGACTTATATCATGTCCCCACGGCAAAGTACGGGCCGACACGCCCGGAATTTAGTAAAACATTACCAGCGAGGGTCTAGATGGGTTAGGTTAGTTTATATTGCGATATGGACGTATATAATGTGCCCACCGAGAAGTAGAGGCCGACCCGCCAGGAATGTTGGAAAATACTACATCCGAGATGTTAGGTTCCCTTAGGTTAAGATATATAACGTTATAGACGTATATAATGTCCTCACCGAGATGTACGGGCCGACACGACCGGGATTTTGTAAAACATTACCAGCGAGGGTCTACATGGGTTAGGTTAGGTTATATTACGATATAGACGTATATAATGTGCCCACCGAGAAGTAGGGGAGGACCCGCCAGGAATGTTGGAAAATACTACATCCGAGATGTTAGGTTCCCTTAGGTTAGGATATGTAACGTTATAGACTTATATAATGTCCCCACGGCAAAGTACGGGCCCACACGACCGGAACTTTGTAAAACATTACCAGCGAGGGTCTACATGGGTTAGGTTAGGTTATATTACGATATGGACTAATATAATGTGCCCACCGAGAAGTAGGGGCCGACCCGCCAGGAATGTTGGAAAATACTACATCCCAGATGTTAGGTTCCCTTAGGTTAGGATATGTAACGTTATAGACGTATATAATGTCCCCACGGCAAAGTACGGGCACACACAACCGGAATTTTGTAAAACATTAACAGCGAGGGTCTAGATGGGATAGGTTAGTTTATATTGCGATATGGACGTATATAATGTGCCCACCTAGAAGTAGGGGCCGACCCGCCAGGAATAGTGGAAAATACTACATCCGAGATGTTAGGTTCCCTTAGGTTAGGATATATAACGTTATAGACGTATATAATGTCCCCATCGAGAATTACGGGCCGACACGACCATGATTTTGTAAAACATTACCAGCGAGGGTCTAGATGGGTTAGGTTAGGTTATATTACAATATGGACGTATATAATGTGCCCACCGAGAAGTAGGGGCCGACCCGCCAGGAATGTTGGAAAATACTACATCCCAGATGTTAGGTTCCCTTAGGTTAGGATATGTAACGTTATAGACGTATATAATGTCCCCACGCCAAAGAACGGGCCGACACGACCGGGATTTTGTAAAACATTACCAGCGAGTGTCTAGATGGGTTAGGTTAGGTTACATTACGATATGGACGTATATAATGTGCCCACCGAGAAGTACGGTCCGACACGATCGGCATTTTGTAAATATTACCAGCGAGGGTCTAGATGGGTTAGGTTAGGTTATATTACGATATAGACGTATATAATGATCCCACCGAGAATTGGCGCCGACCCGAAAGGAATGTTGTGAAATACGACATCCGAGATGTTGGGTTCCCTCAGGTTAGGATATTTAAAGTTATAGACGTATATAATGTCCCCACGGAAAAGTACGGGCCGACACGACCGGGATTTTGTAAAACATTACCTGCGAGTGTCTAGATGGGTTAGGTTAGGTTATATTACGATATAGACGTATATAATGCGCCCACCGGGAAGTAGGGGCCGACCAGCCAGGAATGTTGGAAAATACTACATCCGAGATGTTAGGTTCCCTCAGGTTAGGATATATAAAGTTATGGACGTATATAATGTCCCCACGGAAAAATACGGGCAGACACGACCGGGATTTTGTAAAACATTACCAGCGAGGGTCTAGATGGGATAGGTTAGGTTATATTACGATATGGACTAATATAATGTGCCCACCGAGAAGTAGGGGCAGACCCGCCAGGAATGTTGGAAAATACTACATCCGAGAAGCTAGGTTCCCTTAGGTTAGGATATATAACGTTAAAGACGTATATAATTTCCCCACCGAGAAGTACGGGCCGACACGACCGGGATTTTGTAAAACATTACCGGCGAGGGTCTAGATGGGTTAGGTTAGTTTATATTGCGATATGGACGTATATAATGTGCCCACCGAGAAGTAGGGGCCGACCCGCCAGGAATGTTGGAAAATACTACATCCGGGATGTTAGGTTCCCTTAGGTTAAGATATATAACGTTATAGACGTATATAATGTCCTCACCGAGATGTACGGGCCGACACGACCGGGATTTTGTAAAACATTACCAGCGAGGGTCCACATGGGTTAGGTTAGGTTATATTACGATATAGATGTATATAATGTGCCCACCGAGAAGTAGGGGCCGACCCGCCAGGAATGTTGGAAAATACTACATCCGAGATGTTAGGTTCCCTTAGGTTAGGATATATAACGTTATAGACGTATATAATGTCCCCACGCCAAAGAACGGGCCGACACGACCGGGATTTTGTAAAACATTACCAGCGAGTGTCTAGATGGGTTAGGTTAGGTTACATTACGATATGGACGTATATAATGTGCCCACCGAGAAGTACGGGCCGACACGACCGGCATTTTGTAAATATTACCAGCGAGGGTCTAGATGGGTTAGGTTAGGTTATATTACGATATAGACGTATATAATGATCCCACCGAGAATTGGCGCCGACCCGAAAGGAATGTTGTGAAATACGACATCCGAGATGTTAGGTTCCCTCAGATGAGGATATATAAAGTTATAGACGTATATAATGTCCCCACGGCAAAGTACGGGCCGACACGACCGGAACTTTGTAAAACATTACCAGCGAGGGTCTACATGGGTTAGGTTAGGTTATATTACGATATGGACTAATATAATGTGCCCACCGAGAAGTAGGGGCCGACCCGCCAGGAATGTTGGAAAATACTACATCCGAGATGTTAGGCTCCCTTAGGTTAGGATATATAACGTTATAGACTTATATCATGTCCCCACGGCAAAGTACGGGCCGACACGCCCGGAATTTAGTAAAACATTACCAGCGAGGGTCTAGATGGGTTAGGTTAGTTTATATTGCGATATGGACGTATATAATGTGCCCACCGAGAAGTAGGGGCCGAGCCGCCAGGAATGTTGGAAAATACTACATCCGAGATGTTAGGTTCCCTTAGGTTAAGATATATAACGTTATAGACGTATATAATGTCCCCACGCCAAAGAACGGGCCGACACGACCGGGATTTTGTAAAACATTACCAGCGAGTGTCTAGATGGGTTAGGTTAGGTTACATTACGATATGGACGTATATAATGTGCCCACCGAGAAGTACGGGCCGACACGACCGGCATTTTGTAAAACATTACCAGCGAGGGTCTGGATGGGTTAGGTTAGGTTATATTACGATATAGACGTATATAATGATCCCACCGAGAATTGGCGCCGACCCGAAAGGAATGTTGTGAAATACGACATCCGAGATGTTAGGTTCCCTCAGGTTAGGATATATAAAGTTATAGACGTATATAATGTCCCCACGGCAAAGTACGGGCCGACACGACCGGAACTTTGTAAAACATTACCAGCGAGGGTCTACATGGGTTAGGTTAGGTTATTTTACGATATGGACTAATATAATGTGCCCACCGAGAAGTAGGGTCCGACCCGCCAGGAATGTTGGAAAATACTACATCCGAGATGTTAGGCTCCCTTAGGTTAGGATATATAACGTTATAGACTTATATCATGTCCCCACGGCAAAGTACGGGCCGACACGCCCGGAATTTAGTAAAACATTACCTGCGAGGGTCTAGATGGGTTAGGTTAGTTTATATTGCGATATGCACGTATATAATGTGCCCACCGAGAAGTAGGGGCCGACCCGCCAGGAATGTTGGAAAATACTACATCCGAGATGTTAGGTTCCCTTAGGTTAAGATATATAACGTTATAGACGTATATAATGTCCTCACCGAGATGTACGGGCCGACACGACCGGGATTTTGTAAAACATTACCAGCGAGGGTCTACATGGGTTAGGTTAGGTTATATTACGATATAGACGTATATAATGTGCCCACCGAGAAGTAGGGGAGGACCCGCCAGGAATGTTGGAAAATACTGCATCCGAGATGTTAGGTTCCCTTAGGTTAGGATATGTAACGTTATAGACTTATATAATGTCCCCACGGCAAAGTACGGGCACACACGACCGGAATTTTGTAAAACATTAACAGCGTGGGTCTAGATGGGTTAGGTTAGTTTATATTGCGATATGGACGTATATAATGTGCCAACCTAGAAGTAGGGGCCGACCCGCCAGGAATGGTGGAAAATACTACATCCGAGATGTTAGGTTCCCTTAGGTTAGGATATATAACGTTATAGACGTATATAATGTCCCCATCGAGAAGTACGGGCCGACACGACCGGGATTTTGTAAAACATTACCAGCGAGGGTCTAGATGGGTTAGGTTAGGTTATATTACAATATGGACGTATATAATGTGCCCACCAAGAAGTAGGAGCCGACCCGCCAGGAATGTTGGAAAATACTACATCCGAGATGTTAGGTTCCCTTAGGTTAGGATATATAAAGTTATAGACGTATATAATGTCCCCACGGAAAAGTACGGGCCGACACGACCGGGATTTTGTAAAACATTACCAGCGAGGATCGAGATGGGTTAGGTTAGGTTATATTACGATATAGACGTATATAATAAGCCCACCGGGAAGTAGGGGCCGACCAGACAGGAATGTTGGAAAATACTACATCCGAGATGTTAGGTTCCCTCAGGTTAGGATATATAACGTTATAGACGTATATAATGTCCCCACGCCAAAGAACGGGCCGACACGACCGGGATTTTGTAAAACATTACCAGCGAGTGTCTAGATGGGTTAGGTTAGGTTACATTACGATATGGACGTATATAATGATCCCACCGAGAATTGGCGCCGACCCGAAAGGAATGTTGTGAAATACGACATCCGAGATGTTAGGTTCCCTCAGGTTAGGATATATAAAGTTATAGACGTATATAATGTCCCCACGGAAAAGTACGGGCCGACACGACCGGGATTTTGTAAAACATTACCAGCGAGGGTCTAGATGGGTTAGGTTAGGTTATATTACGATATAGACGTATATAATGCGCCCACCGGGAAGTAGGGGCCGACCAGCCAGGAATGTTGGAAAATACTACATCCGAGACGTTAGGTTCCCTCAGGTTAGGATATATAAAGTTATAGACGTATATAATGTCCCCACGGAAAAATACGGGCAGACACGACCGGGATTTTGTAAAACATTACCAGCGAGGGTCTAGATGGGATAGGTTAGGTTATATTACGATATGGACTAATATAATGTGCCCACCGAGAAGTAGGTGCCGACCCGCCAGGAATGTTGGAAAATACTACATCCGAGAAGCTAGGTTCCCTTAGGTTAGGATATATAACGTTAAAGACGTATATAATTTCCCCACCGAGAAGTACGGGCCGACACGACCGGGATTTTGTAAAACATTACCGGCGAGGGTCTAGATGGGTTAGGTTAGGTTATATTACGATATAGACGTATATAATGTGCCCACCGAGAAGTAGGGGCCGACCCGCCAGGAATGTTGGAAAATACTACATCCGAGATGTTAGGTTCCCTTAGGTTAAGATATATAACGTTATAGACGTATATAATGTCCTCACCGAGATGTACGGGCCGACACGACCGGGATTTTGTAAAACATTACCAGCGAGGGTCTACATGGGTTAGGTTAGGTTATATTACGATATAGACGTATATAATGTGCCCACCGAGAAGTAGGGGAGGACCCGCCAGGAATGTTGGAAAATACTACATCCGAGATGTTAGGTTCCCTTAGGTTAGGATATGTAACGTTATAGACTTATATAATGTCCCCACGGCAAAGTACGGGCCGACACGACCGGAACTTTGTAAAACATTACCAGCGAGGGTCTACATGGGTTAGGTTAGGTTATATTACGATATGGACTAATATAATGTGCCCACCGAGAAGTAGGGGCCGACCCGCCAGGAATGTTGGAAAATACTACATCCGAGATGTTAGGCTCCCTTAGGTTAGGATATATAACGTTATAGACTTATATCATGTCCCCACGGCAAAGTACGGGCCGACACGCCCGGAATTTAGTAAAACATTACCAGCGAGGGTCTAGATGGGTTAGGTTAGTTTATATTGCGATATGGACGTATATAATGTGCCCACCGAGAAGTAGGGGCCGACCCGCCAGGAATGTTTGAAAATACTACATCCGAGATGTTAGGTTCCCTTAGGTTAAGATATATAACGTTATAGACGTATATAATGTCCTCACCGAGATGTACGGGCCGACACGACCGGGATTTTGTAAAACATTACCAGCGAAGGTCTAGATGGGTTAGGTTAGGTTATATTACAATATGGACGTATATAATGTGCCCACCTAGAAGTAGGGGCCGACCAGCCAGGAATGTTGGAAAATACTACATCCGAGATGTTAGGTTCCCTTAGGTTAGGATATATAACGTTATAGACGTATATAATGTCCCCATCGAGAATTACGGGCCGACACGACCATGATTTTGTAAAACATTACCAGCGAGGGTCTAGATGGGTTAGGTTAGGTTATATTACAATATGGACGTATATAATGTGCCCACCGAGAAGTAGGGGCCGACCCGCCAGGAATGTTGGAAAATACTACATCCGAGATGTTAGGTTCCCTTAGGTTAGGATATGTAACGTTATAGACGTATATAATGTCCCCACGCCAAAGAAGGGGCCGACACGACCGGGATTTTGTAAAACATTACCAGCGAGTGTCTAGATGGGTTAGGTTAGGTTACATTACGATATGGACGTATATAATGTGCCCACCGAGAAGTACGGTCCGACACGATCGGCATTTTGTAAATATTACCAGCGAGGGTCTAGATGGGTTAGGTTAGGTTATATTACGATATAGACGTATATAATGATCCCACCGAGAATTGGCGCCGACCCGAAAGGAATGTTGTGAAATACGACATCCGAGATGTTGGGTTCCCTCAGGTTAGGATATTTAAAGTTATAGACGTATATAATGTCCCCACGGAAAAGTACGGGCCGACACGACCGGGATTTTGTAAAACATTACCTGCGAGTGTCTAGATGGGTTAGGTTAGGTTATATTACGATATAGACGTATATAATGCGCCCACCGGGAAGTAGGGGCCGACCAGCCAGGAATGTTGGAAAATACTACATCCGAGATGTTAGGTTCCCTCAGGTTAGGATATATAAAGTTATGGACGTATATAATGTCCCCACGGAAAAATACGGGCAGACACGACCGGGATTTTGTAAAACATTACCAGCGAGGGTCTAGATGGGATAGGTTAGGTTATATTACGATATGGACTAATATAATGTGCCCACCGAGAAGTAGGGGCAGACCCGCCAGGAATGTTGGAAAATACTACATCCGAGAAGCTAGGTTCCCTTAGGTTAAGATATATAACGTTATAGACGTATATAATGTCCTCACCGAGATGTACGGGCCGACACGACCGGGATTTTGTAAAACATTACCAGCGAGGGTCTACATGGGTTAGGTTAGGTTATATTACGATATAGATGTATATAATGTGCCCACCGAGAAGTAGGGGCCGACCCGCCAGGAATGTTGGAAAATACTACATCCGAGATGTTAGGTTCCCTTAGGTTAGGATATATAACGTTATAGACGTATATAATGTCCCCACGCCAAAGAACGGGCCGACACGACCGGGATTTTGTAAAACATTACCAGCGAGTGTCTAGATGGGTTAGGTTAGGTTACATTACGATATGGACGTATATAATGTGCCCACCGAGAAGTACGGGCCGACACGACCGGCATTTTGTAAATATTACCAGCGAGGGTCTAGATGGGTTAGGTTAGGTTATATTACGATATAGACGTATATAATGATCCCACCGAGAATTGGCGCCGACCCGAAAGGAATGTTGTGAAATACGACATCCGAGATGTTAGGTTCCCTCAGATGAGGATATATAAAGTTATAGACGTATATAATGTCCCCACGGCAAAGTACGGGCCGACACGACCGGAACTTTGTAAAACATTACCAGCGAGGGTCTACATGGGTTAGGTTAGGTTATATTACGATATGGACTAATATAATGTGCCCACCGAGAAGTAGGGGCCGACCCGCCAGGAATGTTGGAAAATACTACATCCGAGATGTTAGGCTCCCTTAGGTTAGGATATATAACGTTATAGACTTATATCATGTCCCCACGGCAAAGTACGGGCCGACACGCCCGGAATTTAGTAAAACATTACCAGCGAGGGTCTAGATGGGTTAGGTTAGTTTATATTGCGATATGGACGTATATAATGTGCCCACCGAGAAGTAGGGGCCGAGCCGCCAGGAATGTTGGAAAATACTACATCCGAGATGTTAGGTTCCCTTAGGTTAAGATATATAACGTTATAGACGTATATAATGTCCTCACCGAGATGTACGGGCCGACACGACCGGGATTTTGTAAAACATTACCAGCGAGGGTCTACATGGGTTAGGTTAGGTTACATTACGATATGGACGTATATAATGTGCCCACCGAGAAGTACGGGCCGACACGACCGGCATTTTGTAAAACATTACCAGCGAGGGTCTGGATGGGTTAGGTTAGGTTATATTACGATATAGACGTATATAATGATCCCACCGAGAATTGGCGCCGACCCGAAAGGAATGTTGTGAAATACGACATCCGAGATGTTAGGTTCCCTCAGGTTAGGATATATAAAGTTATAGACGTATATAATGTCCCCACGGCAAAGTACGGGCCGACACGACCGGAACTTTGTAAAACATTACCAGCGAGGGTCTACATGGGTTAGGTTAGGTTATATTACGATATGGACTAATATAATGTGCCCACCGAGAAGTAGGGGCCGACCCGCCAGGAATGTTGGAAAATACTACATCCGAGATTTTAGGCTCCCTTAGGTTAGGATATATAACGTTATAGACTTATATCATGTCCCCACGGCAAAGTACGGGCCGACACGCCCGGAATTTAGTAAAACATTACCAGCGAGGGTCTAGATGGGTTAGGTTAGGTTATATTACGATATAGACGTATATAATGTGCCCACCGAGAAGTAGGGGCCGACCCGCCAGGAATGTTGGAAAACACTACATCCGAGATGTTAGGTTCCCTTAGGTTAAGATATATAACGTTATAGACGTATATAATGTCCTCACCGAGATGTACGGGCCGACACGACCGGGATTTTGTAAAACATTACCAGCGAGGGTCTACATGGGTTAGGTTAGGTTATATTACGATATAGACGTATATAATGTGCCCACCGAGAAGTAGGGGAGGACCCGCCAGGAATGTTGGAAAATACTGCATCCGAGATGTTAGGTTCCCTTAGGTTAGGATATGTAACGTTATAGACTTATATAATGTCCCCACGGCAAAGTACGGGCACACACGACCGGAATTTTGTAAAACATTAACAGCGAGGGTCTAGATGGGTTAGGTTAGTTTATATTGCGATATGGACGTATATAATGTGCCCACCTAGAAGTAGGGGCCGACCCGCCAGGAATGGTGGAAAATACTACATCCGAGATGTTAGGTTCCCTCAGGTTAGGATATATAACGTTATAGACGTATATAATGTCCCCACGCCAAAGAACGGGCCGACACGACCGGGATTTTGTAAAACATTACCAGCGAGTGTCTAGATGGGTTAGGTTAGGTTACATTACGATATGGACGTATATAATGTGCCCACCGAGAAGTACGGGCCGACACGACCGGCATTTTGTAAATATTACCAGCGAGGGTCTAGATGGGTTAGGTTAGGTTATATTACGATATAGACGTATATAATGATCCCACCGAGAATTGGCGCCGACCCGAAAGGAATGTTGTGAAATACGACATCCGAGATGTTAGGTTCCCTCAGGTTAGGATATATAAAGTTATAGACGTATATAATGTCCCCACGGCAAAGTACGGGCCGACACGACCGGAACTTTGTAAAACATTACCAGCGAGGGTCTACATGGGTTAGGTTAGGTTATTTTACGATATGGACTAATATAATGTGCCCACCGAGAAGTAGGGGCCGACCCGCCAGGAATGTTGGAAAATACTACATCCGAGATGTTAGGCTCCCTTAGGTTAGGATATATAACGTTATAGACTTATATCATGTCCCCACGGCAAAGTACGGGCCGACACGCCCGGAATTTAGTAAAACATTACCTGCGAGGGTCTAGATGGGTTAGGTTAGTTTATATTGCGATATGCACGTATATAATGTGCCCACCGAGAAGTAGGGGCCGACCCGCCAGGAATGTTGGAAAATACTACATCCGAGATGTTAGGTTCCCTTAGGTTAAGATATATAACGTTATAGACGTATATAATGTCCTCACCGAGATGTACGGGCCGACACGACCGGGATTTTGTAAAACATTACCAGCGAGGGTCTACATGGGTTAGGTTAGGTTATATTACGATATAGACGTATATAATGTGCCCACCGAGAAGTAGGGGAGGACCCGCCAGGAATGTTGGAAAATACTGCATCCGAGATGTTAGGTTCCCTTAGGTTAGGATATGTAACGTTATAGACTTATATAATGTCCCCACGGCAAAGTACGGGCACACACGACCGGAATTTTGTAAAACATTAACAGCGTGGGTCTAGATGGGTTAGGTTAGTTTATATTGCGATATGGACGTATATAATGTGCCAACCTAGAAGTAGGGGCCGACCCGCCAGGAATGGTGGAAAATACTACATCCGAGATGTTAGGTTCCCTTAGGTTAGGATATATAACGTTATAGACGTATATAATGTCCCCATCGAGAAGTACGGGCCGACACGACCGGGATTTTGTAAAACATTACCAGCGAGGGTCTAGATGGGTTAGGTTAGGTTATATTACAATATGGACGTATATAATGTGCCCACCAAGAAGTAGGAGCCGACCCGCCAGGAATGTTGGAAAATACTACATCCGAGATGTTAGGTTCCCTTAGGTTAGGATATATAACGTTATAGACGTATATAATGTCCCCACCGAGATGTACGGGTAGACACGACCGGGATATTGTAAAACATTACCAGCGAGGGTCTAGATGGGTTAGGTTAGGTCACATTACGATATAGACGTATATAATGTGCCCACCGAGAAGTAGGGGCCGACCCGCCAGGAATGTTGGAAAATACTACATCCGAGATGTTAGGTTCCCTTAGGTTAGGATATATAACGTTATAGACGTATATAATGTCCCCATCGAGAAGTACGGGCCGACACGACCGGTATTTTGTAAAACATTACCAGCGAGTGTCTAGATGGGTTAGGTTAGGTTACATTACGATATGGACGTATATAATGTGCCCACCGAGAAGTACGGGCCGACACGACCGGCATTTTGTAAAACATTACCAGCGAGGGTCTGGATGGGTTTGGTTAGGTTATATTACGATATAGACGTATATAATGATCCCACCGAGAATTGGCGCCGACCCGAAAGGAATGTTGTGAAATACGACATCCGAGATGTTAGGTTCCCTCAGGTTAGGATATATAAAGTTATAGACGTATATAATGTCCCCACGGAAAAGTACGGGCCGACACGACCGGGATTTTGTAAAACATTACCAGCGAGGATCTAGATGGGTTAGGTTAGGTTATATTACGATATAGACGTATATAATAAGCCCACCGGGAAGTAGGGGCCGACCAGACAGGAATGTTGGAAAATACTACATCCGAGATGTTAGGTTCCCTCAGGTTAGGATATATAACGTTATAGACGTATATAATGTCCCCACGCCAAAGAACGGGCCGACACGACCGGGATTTTGTAAAACATTACCAGCGAGTGTCTAGATGGGTTAGGTTAGGTTACATTACGATATGGACATATAAAATGTGCCCACCGAGAAGTACGGGCCGACACGACCGGCATTTTGTAAATATTACCAGCGAGGGTCTAGATGGGTTAGGTTAGGTTATATTACGATATAGACGTATATAATGATCCCACCGAGAATTGGCGCCGACCCGAAAGGAATGTTGTGAAATACGACATCCGAGATGTTAGGTTCCCTCAGGTTAGGATATATAAAGTTATAGACGTATATAATGTCCCCACGGAAAAGTACGGGCCGACACGACCGGGATTTTGTAAAACATTACCAGCGAGGGTCTAGATGGGTTAGGTTAGGTTATATTACGATATAGACGAATATAATGCGCCCACCGGGAAGTAGGGGCCGACCAGCCAGGAATGTTGGAAAATACTACATCCGAGATGTTAGGTTCCCTCAGGTTAGGATATATAAAGTTATAGACGTATATAATGTCCCCACGGAAAAATACGGGCAGACACGACCGGGATTTTGTAAAACATTACCAGCGAGGGTCTAGATGGGATAGGTTAGGTTATATTACGATATGGACTAATATAATGTGCCCACCGAGAAGTAGGTGCCGACCCGCCAGGAATGTTGGAAAATACTACATCCGAGAAGCTAGGTTCCCTTAGGTTAGGATATATAACGTTAAAGACGTATATAATTTCCCCACCGAGAAGTACGGGCCGACACGACCGGGATTTTGTAAAACATTACCGGCGAGGGTCTAGATGGGTTAGGTTAGGTTATATTACGATATAGACGTATATAATGTGCCCACCGAGAAGTAGGGGCCGACCCGCCAGGAATGTTGGAAAATACTACATCCGAGATGTTAGGTTCCCTTAGGTTAGGATATGTAACGTTATAGACTTATATAATGTCCCCACGGCAAAGTACGGGCACACACGACCGGAATTTTGTAAAACATTAACAGCGAGGGTCTAGATGGGTTAGGTTAGTTTATATTGCGATATGGACGTATATAATGAGCCCACCTAGAAGTAGGGGCCGACCCGCCAGGATTGGTGGAAAATACTACATCCGAGATGTTAGGTTCCCTTAGGTTAGGATATATAACGTTATAGACGTATATAATGTCCCCACGCCAAAGAACGGGCCGACACGACCGGGATTTTGTAAAACATTACCAGCGAGGGTCTAGATGGGTTAGGTTAGGTTATATTACGATATAGACGTATATAATGTGCCCACCGAGAAGTAGGGGCCGACCCGCCAGGAATGTTGGAAAATACTACATCCGAGATGTTAGGCTCCCTTAGGTTAGGATATATAACGTTATAGACTTATATCATGTCCCCACGGCAAAGTACGGGCCGACACGCCCGGAATTTAGTAAAACATTACCTGCGAGGGTCTAGATGGGTTAGGTTAGTTTATATTGCGATATGCACGTATATAATGTGCCCACCGAGAAGTAGGGGCCGACCCGCCAGGAATGTTGGAAAATACTACATCCGAGATGTTAGGTTCCCTTAGGTTAAGATATATAACGTTATAGACGTATATAATGTCCTCACCGAGATGTACGGGCCGACACGACCGGGATTTTGTAAAACATTACCAGCGAGGGTCTACATGGGTTAGGTTAGGTTATATTACGATATAGACGTATATAATGTGCCCACCGAGAAGTAGGGGAGGACCCGCCAGGAATGTTGGAAAATACTGCATCCGAGATGTTAGGTTCCCTTAGGTTAGGATATGTAACGTTATAGACTTATATAATGTCCCCACGGCAAAGTACGGGCACACACGACCGGAATTTTGTAAAACATTAACAGCGTGGGTCTAGATGGGTTAGGTTAGTTTATATTGCGATATGGACGTATATAATGTGCCAACCTAGAAGTAGGGGCCGACCCGCCAGGAATGGTGGAAAATACTACATCCGAGATGTTAGGTTCCCTTAGGTTAGGATATATAACGTTATAGACGTATATAATGTCCCCATCGAGAAGTACGGGCCGACACGACCGGGATTTAGTAAAACATTACCAGCGAAGGTCTAGATGGGTTAGGTTAGGTTATATTACAATATGGACGTATATAATGTGCCCACCTAGAAGTAGGGGCCGACCAGCCAGGAATGTTGGAAAATACTACATCCGAGATGTTAGGTTCCCTTAGGTTAGGATATATAACGTTATAGACGTATATAATGTCCCCATCGAGAAGTACGGGCCGACACGACCGGGATTTTGTAAAACATTACCAGCGAGGGTCTAAATGGGTTAGGTTAGGTTATATTACGATATAGACGTATATAATGTGCCCACCGAGAAGTAGGGGAGGACCCGCCAGGAATGTTGGAAAATACTACATCCGAGATCTTAGGTTCCCTTAGGTTAGGATATGTAACGTTATAGACTTATATAATGTCCCCACGGCAAAGTACGGGCACACACAACCGGAATTTTGTAAAACATTAACAGCGAGGGTCTAGATGGGATAGGTTAGTTTATATTGCGATATGGACGTATATAATGTGCCCACCTAGAAGTAGGGGCCGACCCGCCAGGAATGGTGGAAAATACTACATCCGAGATGTTAGGTTCCCTTAGGTTAGGATATATAACGTTATAGACGTATATAATGTCCCCATCGAGAATTACGGGCCGACACGACCGGGATTTTGTAAAACATTACCTGCGAGTGTCTAGATGGGTTAGGTTAGGTTATATTACGATATAGACGTATATAATGCGCCCACCGGGAAGTAGGGGCCGACCAGCCAGGAATGTTGGAAAATACTACATCCGAGATGTTAGGTTCCCTCAGGTTAGGATATATAAAGTTATGGACGTATATAATGTCCCCACGGAAAAATACGGGCAGACACGACCGGGATTTTGTAAAACATTACCAGCGAGGGTCTAGATGGGATAGGTTAGGTTATATTACGATATGGACTAATATAATGTGCCCACCGAGAAGTAGGGGCAGACCCGCCAGGAATGTTGGAAAATACTACATCCGAGAAGCTAGGTTCCCTTAGGTTAGGATATATAACGTTAAAGACGTATATAATTTCCCCACCGAGAAGTACGGGCCGACACGACCGGGATTTTGTGAAACATTACCGGCGAGGGTCTAGATGGGTTAGGTTAGTTTATATTGCGATATGGACGTATATAATGTGCCCACCGAGAAGTAGGGGCCGACCCGCCAGGAATGTTGGAAAATACTACATCCGAGATGTTAGGTTCCCTTAGGTTAAGATATATAACGTTATAGACGTATATAATGTCCTCACCGAGATGTACGGGCCGACACGACCGGGATTTTGTAAAACATTACCAGCGAGGGTCTACATGGGTTAGGTTAGGTTATATTACGATATAGATGTATATAATGTGCCCACCGAGAAGTAGGGGCCGACCCGCCAGGAATGTTGGAAAATACTACATCCGAGATGTTAGGTTCCCTTAGGTTAGGATATATAACGTTATAGACGTATATAATGTCCCCACGCCAAAGAATGGGCCGACACGACCGGGATTTTGTAAAACATTACCAGCGAGTGTCTAGATGGGTTAGGTTAGGTTACATTACGATATGGACGTATATAATGTGCCCACCGAGAAGTACGGGCCGACCCGCCAGGAATGTTGGAAAATACTACAGCCGAGATGTTAGGTTCCCTTAGGTTAGGATATGTAACGTTATAGACTTATATAATGTCCCCACGGCAAAGTACGGGCACACACGACCGGAATTTTGTAAAACATTACCAGCGAGGGTCTACATGGGTTAGGTTAGGTTATATTACGATATGGACTAATATAATGTGCCCACCGAGAAGTAGGGGCCGACCCGCCAGGAATGTTAGAAAATACTACATCCGAGATGTTAGGTTCCCTTAGGTTAGGATATGTAACGTTATAGACTTATATAATGTCCCCACGGCAAAGTACGGGCACACACGACTGGAATTTTGTAAAACATTAACAGCGAGGGTCTAGATGGGTTAGGTTAGTTTATATTGCGATATGGACGTATATAATGTGCCCACCGAGAAGTACGGGCCGACACGACTGCGATTTTGTAACACATTACCAGCGAGGGTCTAGGTGGGTTAGGTTAGGTTATATTACGTTATAGACGTATATAATGTTCCCACCGAGAAGTAGGGGCCGACCCGCCAGAAATGTTGGAAAATTCTACATCCGAGATGTTAAGTTGCCTTAGGTTAGGATATATAACGTTATAGACGTATATAATGTCCCCACCGTGAAGTACGGGCAGACACGACCGGCATTTTGTAAAACATTACCAGCGAGGGTCTAGGTGGGTTAGGTTAGGTTATATTACGTTATAGACGTATATAATGATCCCACCGAGAAGTAGGGGCCGACCCGCCTGGAATGTTGGAAAATACCACATCCGAGATGTTAGGTTCCCTTAGGTTAGGATATATAACTTTGTAGACGTATATAATGTCCCCACCGAGAAGTACGGGCCGACACGACCGAGATTTTGTAAAACACTACCAGCGAGGGTCTAGATGGGTTAGGTTAGGTTATGTTACGATATAGACTTATATAGTGTGCCCACCGAGAAGTAGGGGCCGACCCGCCAGGAATGTTGGAAAATACTACATGCGAGATGTTAGGTTCCCTTACGTTAGGATATATAAATTTATAAACGTATATAATGTCCGCACCGAGACATACGGGACGACACGACCGGGATTCTGTAAAACATTCCCAGCTAGGGACTAGATGTGTTAGGTTAGGTTATATTACGATATGGACGTATATAATGTTCCCACCGAGAAGTAGGGGCCGACCCTCCAGAAATGTTGGAAAATTCTACATCCGAGATGTTAAGTTGCCTTAGGTTAGGATATATAACGTTATAGACGTATATAATGTCCGCACCGAGACGTACAGGAAGACATGAACGGGATTCTGTGAAACAATACCAGCGAGGGTCTAGGTGGGTTAGGTTAGGTTATATTACGTTATAGACGTATATAATGATCCCACCGAGAAGTGGGGGCCGACGCGCCAGGAATGTTGAAAAATACTACATACGAGATGTTAGGTTCCCTTAGGTTAGGATATATAACGTTATAGACGTATATAATGTCCCCACCGGGAAGTACGGGCAGACGCGAACGGGATTTTGTAAAACATTACCAGCGAGGGTCTAAATGGGTTAGGTTAGGTTATATTACGATATAGATGTATATAATGTGCCCACCGAGAAGTAGGGGCCGACCCGCCAGGAATGTTGGAAAATACTACATCCGAGAAGCTAGGTTCCCTTAGGTTAGGATATATAACGTTAAAGACGTATATAATTTCCCCACCGAGAAGTACGGGCCGACACGACCGGGATTTTGTAAAACATTACCGGCGAGGGTCTAGATGGGTTAGGTTAGGTTATATTACGATATAGACGTATATAATGTGCCCACCGAGAAGTAGGGGCCGACCCGCCAGGAATGTTGGAAAATACTACATCCGAGATGTTAGGTTCCCTTAGGTTAGGATATGTAACGTTATAGACGTATATAATGTCCCCACGCCAAAGAATGGGCCGACACGACCGGGATTTTGTAAAACATTACCAGCGAGTGTCTAGATGGGTTAGGTTAGGTTACATTACGATATGGACGTATATAATGTGCCCACCGAGAAGTACGGGCCGACCCGCCAGGAATGTTGGAAAATACTACAGCCGAGATGTTAGGTTCCCTTAGGTTAGGATATGTAACGTTATAGACTTATATAATGTCCCCACGGCAAAGTACGGGCACACACGACCGGAATTTTGTAAAACATTACCAGCGAGGGTCTACATGGGTTAGGTTAGGTTATATTACGATATGGACTAATATAATGTGCCCACCGAGAAGTAGGGGCCGACCCGCCAGGAATGTTAGAAAATACTACATCCGAGATGTTAGGTTCCCTTAGGTTAGGATATGTAACGTTATAGACTTATATAATGTCCCCACGGCAAAGTACGGGCACACACGACTGGAATTTTGTAAAACATTAACAGCGAGGGTCTAGATGGGTTAGGTTAGTTTATATTGCGATATGGACGTATATAATGTGCCCAC
This sequence comes from Xylocopa violacea, assembly GCA_963969225.1. Taxonomy (NCBI): domain Eukaryota; kingdom Metazoa; phylum Arthropoda; class Insecta; order Hymenoptera; family Apidae; genus Xylocopa; species Xylocopa violacea. The sequence continues at coordinate 3,672,323 of CAXAJV010000928.1, forward strand.
CGAGAAGTACGGGCCGACACGACTGCGATTTTGTAACACATTACCAGCGAGGGTCTAGGTGGGTTAGGTTAGGTTATATTACGTTATAGACGTATATAATGTTCCCACCGAGAAGTAGGGGCCGACCCGCCAGAAATGTTGGAAAATTCTACATCCGAGATGTTAAGTTGCCTTAGGTTAGGATATATAACGTTATAGACGTATATAATGTCCCCACCGTGAAGTACGGGCAGACACGACCGGCATTTTGTAAAACATTACCAGCGAGGGTCTAGGTGGGTTAGGTTAGGTTATATTACGTTATAGACGTATATAATGATCCCACCGAGAAGTAGGGGCCGACCCGCCTGGAATGTTGGAAAATACCACATCCGAGATGTTAGGTTCCCTTAGGTTAGGATATATAACTTTGTAGACGTATATAATGTCCCCACCGAGAAGTACGGGCCGACACGACCGGGATTTTGTAAAACACTACCAGCGAGGGTCTAGATGGGTTAGGTTAGGTTATGTTACGATATAGACTTATATAGTGTGCCCACCGAGAAGTAGGGGCCGACCCGCCAGGAATGTTGGAAAATACTACATGCGAGATGTTAGGTTCCCTTACGTTAGGATATATAAATTTATAAACGTATATAATGTCCGCACCGAGACATACGGGACGACACGACCGGGATTCTGTAAAACATTCCCAGCTAGGGACTAGATGTGTTAGGTTAGGTTATATTACGATATGGACGTATATAATGTTCCCACCGAGAAGTAGGGGCCGACCCTCCAGAAATGTTGGAAAATTCTACATCCGAGATGTTAAGTTGCCTTAGGTTAGGATATATAACGTTATAGACGTATATAATGTCCGCACCGAGACGTACAGGAAGACATGAACGGGATTCTGTGAAACAATACCAGCGAGGGTCTAGGTGGGTTAGGTTAGGTTATATTACGTTATAGACGTATATAATGATCCCACCGAGAAGTGGGGGCCGACGCGCCAGGAATGTTGAAAAATACTACATACGAGATGTTAGGTTCCCTTAGGTTAGGATATATAACGTTATAGACGTATATAATGTCCCCACCGGGAAGTACGGGCAGACGCGAACGGGATTTTGTAAAACATTACCAGCGAGGGTCTAAATGGGTTAGGTTAGGTTATATTACGATATAGATGTATATAATGTGCCCACCGAGAAGTAGGGGCCGACCCGCCAGGAATGTTGGAAAATACTACATCCGAGATGTTAGGTTCCCTTAGGTTAGGATATATAACGTTATAGACGTATATAATGTCCCCACGCCAAAGAACGGGCCGACACGACCGGGATTTTGTAAAACATTACCATCGAGTGTCTAGATGGGTTAGGTTAGGTTACATTACGATATGGACGTATATAATGTGCCCACCGAGAAGTAGGGGCCGACCCGCCAGGAATGTTGGAAAATATTACATCCGAGATGTCAGGTTCCCTTGGGTTAGGATATATAACGTTATAGACGTATGTAATGTCCCCACCGAGAAGTACGGGCAGACACGACCGGGATTTTGTAAAACATTACCAGCGAGGGTCTAGGTGGGTTAGGTTAGGTTATATTACGTTATAGACGTATATAATGATCCCACCGAGAAGTAGGGGCCGACTCGCCTGGAATGTTGGAAAATACTACATCCGAGATGTTAGGTTCCCTTAGGTTAGGATATATAACGTTATAGACGTATATGATGTCCCCACGGCAAAGTACGGGCCGACACGACCGGGATTTTGTAAAACATTACCAGCGAAGTTCTAGATGGGTTAGGTTAGGTTATATTACGATATAGACGTATATAGTGTGCCCACCGGGCAGTAGGGGCCGACCCGCCAGGAATGTTGGAAAATACTACATCCGAGGTGTTAGGTTCCCTTAGGTTAGGATATATAACGTTATAGACGTATATAATGTCCCCACCGAGAAGTACGGGCCGACACGACCGGGATTTTGTAAAACACTACCAGCGAGGGTCTAGATGGGTTAGGTTAGGTTATATTACGATATAGACTTATATAGTGTGCCCACCGAGAAGTAGGGGCCGACCGGCCAGGAATGTTGGAAAATACTACATCCGAGATGTTAGGTTCCCTTAGGTTAGGATATATAACGTTATAGACGTATATAATGTCCCCACGGCAAAGTACGGGCCGACACGACCGGGATTTTGTAAAACATTACCAGCGACGGTCTAAATGGATTAGGTTAGGTTATATTACGATATAGACGAATATAATGATCCCACCGAGAAGTAGGGGCCGAACCGCCAGGAATGTTGGAAAATACTACATCCGAGATGTTAGGTTTCCTTAGGTTAGAATATATAACGTTATAGACGTATATAATGTCCCCACCGAGAAGTACGGGCAGACACGACCGGGATTTTGTAAAACATTACCAGCGAGGGTCTCGGTGGGTTAGGTTAGGTTATACTACGTTATAGACGTATATAATGATCCCACCGAGAAGTAGGGGCCGACCCGCCAGGAATGTTGGAAAATACTACATACGAGATGTTAGGTTCCCTTAGGTTAGGATATATAACGTTATAGACGTATATAATGTCCCCACCGAGAAGTACGGGCAGACGCGAAAGGGATTTTGTAAAACAGTACCAGCGAAGATCTAGATGGGTTAGGTTAGGTTATATTACGATATAGACGTATATAATGTGCCCACCGAGAAGTAGGGGCCGACCCGCCAGGAATGTTGGAAAATACTACACCCGAGATGTTAGTTTCCCTTAGGTTAGTATATATAACGTTATAGACGTATATAATGTCTCCACCGAGAAGTACTGGCAGACACGACCGGGATTTTGTAAAACATTACCAGCGAGGGACTAGATGGGTTAGGCTAGGTTATATTACGATATAGACGTATATAGTGTGCCCACCGAGAAGTAGGGGCCGACCCGCCAGGAATGTTGGAAAATACTACATCCTAGATGTTAGGTTCCCTTACGTTAGGATATATAAATTTATAAACGTATATAATGTCCGCACCGAGACATACGGGACGACACGACCGGGATTCTGTAAAACATTACCAGCGAGGTTCTAGATGGGTTAGGTTAGGTTATATTACGATATAGACGTATATAGTGTGCCCACCGGGCAGTAGGGGCCGACCCGCCAGGAATGTTGGAAAATACTACATCCGACGTGTTAGGTTCCCTTAGGTTAGGATATATAACGTTATAGATGTATATAATATCCCCACCTAGAAGTACGGGCCGACACGACCGGGATTTTGTAAAACATTTCCAGCGAGTGTCTAGATGGGTTAGGTTAGGTTATATTACTATATAGACGTATATAATGTGCCCACCGAGAAGTAGGGGCCGACCCGCCAGGAATGTTGGGAAATACTACATCCGAGATGATAGGTTCCCTCAGGTTAGGACATATAAAGTTATAGACGTATATAATGTCCCCACGGCAAAGTACGGGCCGACACGACCGGAATTTTGTAAAACATTACCAGCGAGGGTCTAGGTGGGTTAGGTTAGGTTATGTTACGTTATAGACGTATATAATGTTCCCACCGAGAAGTAGGGGCCGACCCGACAGAAATGTTGGGAAATTCTACATCCGAGATGTTAGGTTCCCTTAGGTTAGGATATATAAAGTTATAGACGTATATAATGTCCCCACCGAGAAGTACGGGCCGACACGACCGGGATTTTGTAAAACACTACCAGCGAGGGTCTAGATGGGTTAGGATAGGTTATATTACGATATAGACGTATATAGTGTGCCCACCGAGAAGTAGGGGCCGACCCGTCAGGAATGTTGGAAAATACTACATCCGAGATGTTAGGTTCCCTTACGTTAGGATATATAAATTTATAAACGTATATAATGTCCGCACCGAGACGTACGGGAAGACATGAACGGGATTCTGTGAAACATTACCAGCGAGGGTCTAGGTGGGTTAGGTTAGGTTATATTACGATATGGACGTATATAATGTGCCCACCGAGAAGTAGGGGCCGACCCGCCAGGAATGTTGGAAAATACTACATCCGAGATGTTAGGTACCCTTAGGTTAGGATATATAACGTTATAGACGTATATAATGTCCCCACCGAGAAGTACGGGCCGACACGACCGGGATTTTGTAAAACACTACCAGCGAGGTTCTAGATGGGTTACGTTAGGTTATATTACGATATAGACGTATATAATGTGCCCACCGAGAAGTAGGGGCCGACCCGCCAGGAATGTTGGAAAATACTACATCCGAGATGTTAGGTTCCCTTAGGTTAGGATATATAAATTTATAGACGTATATAATGTTCGCACCGATACGTCCGGGAAGACATGAACGGGATTCTGTGAAACATTACCAGCGAGGGTCTAGGTGGGTTAGGTTAGGTTATATTACGTTATAGACGTATATAATGTTCCCACCGAGAAGTAGGGGCCGACCCGACAGAAATGTTGGGAAATTCTACATCCGAGATGTTAGGTTCCCTTAGGTAAGGATATATAAAGTTATAGACGTATATAATGTCCCCACCGAGAAGTACGGGCCGACACGACCGGAATTTTGTAAAACATTACCAGCGAGGGTCTAGGTGGGTTAGGTTAGGATATATTACGTTATAGACGTATATAATGTTCCCACCGAGAAGTAGGGGCCGACCCGACAGAAATGTTGGGAAATTCTACATCCGAGATGTTAGGTTCCCTTAGGTTAGGATATATAAAGTTATAGACGTATATAATGTCCCCACCGAGAAGTACGGGCCGACACGACCGGGATTATGTAAAACACTACCAGCGAGGGTCTAGATGGGTTAGGTTAGGTTATATTACGATATAGACGTATATAGTGTGCCCACCGAGAAGTAGGGGCCGACCCGCCAGGAATGTTGGAAAATACTACATCCGAGATGTTAGGTTCCCTTACGTTAGGATATATAAATTTATAAACGTATATAATGTCCGCACCGAGACGTACGGGAAGACATGAACGGGATTCTGTGAAACATTACCAGCGAGGTTCTAGATGGGTTAGGTTAGGTTATATTACGATATGGACGTATATAATGTGCCCACCGAGAAGTACGGGCCGACACGACTGGGATTTTGTAACACATTACCAGCGAGGTTCTAGGTGGGTTAGGTTAGGTTGTATTACGTTATAGACGTATATAATGTTCCCACCGAGAAGTAGGGGCCGACCCGCCAGAAATGTTGGAAAATTCTACATCCGAGATGTTAAGTTGCCTTAGGTTAGGATATATAACGTTATAGACGTATATAATGTCCCCACCGAGAAGTACGGGCAGACACGACCGGGATTTTGTAAAACATTACCAGCGAGGGTCTAGGTGGATTAGGTTAGGTTATATTACGTTATAGACGTATATAATGATCCCACCGAGAAGTAGGGGCCGACTCGCCTGGAATGTTGGAAAATACTACATCCGAGATGTTAGGTTCCCTTAGGTTAGGATATATAACGTTATAGACGTATATAATGTCCCCACCGAGAAGTACGGGCCGACACGACCGGGATTTTGTAAAACACTACCAGCGAGGGTCTAGATGGGTTAGGTTAGGTTATATTACGATATAGACGTATATAGTGTGCCCACCGGGCAGTAGGGGCCGACCCGCCAGGAATGTTGGAAAATACTACATCCGAGATGTTAGGTTCCCTTAGGTTAGGATATATAACGTTATAGACGTATATAATGTCCCCACCGAGAAGTACGGGCCGACACGACCGGGATTTTGTAAAACACTACCAGCGAGGGTCTAGATGGGTTAGGTTAGGTTATATTACGATATAGACGTATATAGTGTGCCCACCGAGAAGTAGGGGCCGACCCGCCAGGAATGTTGGAAAATACTACATCCGAGATGTTAGGTTCCCTTACGTTAGGATATATAAATTTATAAACGTATATAATGTCCGCACCGAGACGTACGGGAAGACATGAACGGGATTCTGTGAAACATTACCAGCGAGGGTCTAGATGGGTTAGGTTAGGTTATATTACGATATGGACGTATATAATGTGCCCACCGAGAAGTACGGGCCGACACGACTGGGATTTTGTAACACATTACCAGTGAGGTTCTAGGTGGGTTAGGTTAGGTTGTATTACGTTATAGACGTATATAATGTTCCCACCGAGAAGTAGGGGCCGACCCGCCAGAAATGTTGGAAAATTCTACATCCGAGATGTTAAGTTGCCTTAGGTTAGGATATATAACGTTATAGACGTATATAATGTCCCCACCGAGAAGTACGGGCAGACACGACCGGGATTTTGTAAAACATTACCAGCGAGGGTCTAGGTGGGTTAGGTTAGGTTATATTACGTTATAGACGTATATAATGATCCCACCGAGAAGTAGGGGCCGACTCGCCTGGAATGTTGGAAAATACTACATCCGAGATGTTAGGTTCCCTTAGGTTAGGATATATAACGTTATAGACGTATATGATGTCCCCACGGCAAAGTACGGGCCGACACGACCGGGATTTTGTAAAACATTACCAGCGAAGTTCTAGATGGGTTAGGTTAGGTTATATTACGATATAGACGTATATAGTGTGCCCACCGGGCAGTAGGGGCCGACCCGCCAGGAATGTTGGAAAATACTACATCCGAGGTGTTAGGTTCCCTTAGGTTAGGATATATAACGTTATAGACGTATATAATGTCCCCACCGAGAAGTACGGGCCGACACGACCGGGATTTTGTAAAACACTACCAGCGAGTGTCTAGATGGGTTAGGTTAGGTTATATTACGATATAGACTTATATAGTGTGCCCACCGAGAAGTAGGGGCCGACCCGCCAGGAATGTTGGAAAATACTACATCCGAGATGTTAGGTTCCCTTAGGTTAGGATATATAACGTTATAGACGTATATAATGTCCCCACGGCAAAGTACGGGCCGACACGACCGGGATTTTGTAAAACATTACCAGCGACGGTCTAAATGGATTAGGTTAGGTTATATTACGATATAGACGAATATAATGATCCCACCGAGAAGTAGGGTCCGAACCGCCAGGAATGTTGGAAAATACTACATCCGAGATGTTAGGTTTCCTTAGGTTAGGATATATAACGTTATAGACGTATATAATGTCCCCACCGAGAAGTACGGGCAGACACGATAGGGATTTTGTAAAACATTACCAGCGAGGTTCTAGATGGGTATTGGTTAGGTTATATTACGATATAGACGTATATAATGTGCCCACCGAGAAGTAGGGGCCGACCCGCCAGGAATGTTGGAAAATACTACATCCGAGATGTTAGGTTCCCTCAGGTTAGGACATATAAAGTTATAGACGTATATAATGTCCCCACGGCAAAGTACGGGCCGACACGACCGGAATTTTGTAAAACATTACCAGCGAGGGTCTAGGTGAGTTAGGTTAGGTTATATTGCGTTATAGACGTATATAATGTTCCCACCGAGAAGTAGGGGCCGACCAGCCAGAAATGTTGGAAAATTCTACATCCGAGATGTTAGGTTCCCTTAGGTTAGGATATATAAATTTATAGACGTATATAATGTTCGCACCGATACGTCCGGGAAGACATGAACGGGATTCTGTGAAACATTACCAGCGAGGGTCTAGGTGGGTTAGGTTAGGTTATATTACGATATAGACGTATATAGTGTGCCAACCGAGAAGTAGGGGCCGACCCGCCAGGAATGTTGGAAAATACTACATCCGAGATGTTAGGTTCCCTTACGTTAGGATATATAAATTTATAAACGTATATAATGTCCGCACCGAGACGTACGGGAAGACATGAACGGGATTCTGTGAAACATTACCAGCGAGGGTCTAGGTGGGTTAGGTTAGGTTATATTACGTTATAGACGTATATAATGATCCCACCGAGAAGTAGGGGCCGACACGCCTGGAATGTTGGAAAATACTACATCCGAGATGTTAGGTTCCCTTAGGTTAGGATATATAACGTTATAGACCTATATAATGTCCCCACGGCAAAGTACGGGCCGACACGACCGGGATTTTGTAAATCATTAACAGCGAGGTTCTAGATGGGTTAGGTAAGGTTATATTACGATATAGACGTATATAGTGTGCCCACCCGGCAGTAGGGGCCGACCCGCCAGGAATGTTGGAAAATACTACATCCGAGATGTTAGGTTCCCTTAGGTTAGGATATATAACGTTATAGACGTATATAATGTCCCCACCGAGAAGTACGGGCCGACACGACCGGGATTTTGTAAAACACTACCAGCGAGGGTCTAGATGGGTTAGGTTAGGTTATATTACGATATAGACTTATATAATGTGCCCACCGAGAAGTAGGGGACGACCCGCCAGGAATGTTGGAAAATACTACATCCGAGATGTTAGGTTCCCTTACGTTAGGATATATAAATTTATAAACGTATATAATGTCCGCACCGAGACATACGGGACGACACGACCGGGATTCTGTAAAACATTCCCAGCTAGGGGCTAGATGTGTTAGGTTAGGTTATATTACGGTATGGACGTATATAATGTGCCCACCGAGAAGTAGGGGCCGACCCGCCAGGAATGTTGGAAAATACTACATCCGAGATGTTAGGTTCCCTTAGGTTACGATATATAACGTTATAGACGTACATAATGTCACAACAGAGAAGTACGGGTCGACACGACCGGCATTTTGTAAAACATTACCAGCGACGGTCTAGATGGGTTAGGTAAGGTTATATTACGATATAGACGTATATAATGTGCCCACCGAGAAGTAGGGGCCGACCCGCCAGGAATGTTGAAAAATACTACATCCGAGATGTCAGGTTCCCTTGGGTTAGGATATATAACGTTATAGACGTATATAATGTCCCCACGGCAAAGTACGGGCCGACACGACCCGAATTTTGTAAAACATTACCCGCGAGGGTCTAAATGGGATAGGTTCGGTTATATTACGATATGGACATATATAATGTGCGCACCGAGAAGTACGGGCCGACACGACCGGGATTTTGTAACACATTACCAGCGAGGTTCTAGGTGGGTTAGGTTAGGTTGTATTACGTTATAGACGTATATAATGTTCCCACCGAGAAGTAGGGGCCGACCCGCCAGAAATGTTGGAAAATTCTACATCCGAGATGTTAAGTTGCCTTAGGTTAGGATATATAACGTTATAGACGTATATAATGTCCCCACGGCAAAGTACGGGCCGACACGACCGGGATTGTGTAAAACATTACCAGCGAGGTTCTAGATGGGTTAGGTTAGGTTATATTACGATATAGACGTATATAGTGTGCCCACCGGACAGTTGGGGCCGACACGCCAGGAATGTTGGAAAATACTACATCCGAGATGTTAGGTTCCCTTAGGTTAGGATATATAACGTTATAGACGTATATAATGTCCCCACCGAGAAGTACGGGCCGACACGACCGGGATTTTGTAAAACACTACCAGCGAGGGTCTAGATGGGTTAGGTTAGGTTATATTACGATATAGACGTATATAGTGTGCCCACCGGGCAGTAGGGGCCGACCCGCCAGGAATGTTGGAAAATACTACATCCGAGATGTTAGGTTCCCTTAGGTTAGGATATATAACGTTATAGACGTATATAATGTCCCCACCGAGAAGTACGGGCCGACACGACCGGGATTTTGTAAAACACTACCAGCGAGGGTTTAGATGGGTTAGGTTAGGTTATATTACGATATAGACTTATATAATGTGCCCACCGAGAAGTAGGGGCCGACCCGCCAGGAATGTTGGAAAATAATACATCCGAGATGTTAGGTTCCCTTACGTTAGGACATATAAAGTTATAGACGTATATAATGTCCCCACGGCAAAGTACGGGCCGACACGACCGGAATTTTGTAAAACATTACCAGCGAGGGTCTAGGTGAGTTAGGTTAGGTTATATTGCGTTATAGACGTATATAATGTTCCCACCGAGAAGTAGGGGCCGACCAGCCAGAAATGTTGGAAAATTCTACATCCGAGATGTTAGGTTCCCTTAGGTTAGGATATATAAATTTATAGACGTATATAATGTTCGCACCGATACGTCCGGGAAGACATGAACGGGATTCTGTGAAACATTACCAGCGAGGGTCTAGGTGGGTTAGGTTAGGTTATATTACGATATAGACGTATATAGTGTGCCAACCGAGAAGTAGGGGCCGACCCGCCAGGAATGTTGGAAAATACTACATCCGAGATGTTAGGTTCCCTTACGTTAGGATATATAAATTTATAAACGTATATAATGTCCGCACCGAGACGTACGGGAAGACATGAACGGGATTCTGTGAAACATTACCAGCGAGGGTCTAGGTGGGTTAGGTTAGGTTATATTACGATATGGACGTATATAATGTGCCCACCGAGAAGTACGGGCAGACACGATAGGGATTTTGTAAAACATTACCAGCGAGGGTCTAGGTGGGTTAGGTTAGGTTATATTACGTTATAGACGTATATAATGATCCCACCGAGAAGTAGGGGCCGACCCGCCTGGAATGTTGGAAAATACTACATCCGAGATGTTAGGTTCCCTTAGGTTAGGATATATAACGCTATAGACCTATATAATGTCCCCACGGCAAAGTACGGGCCGACACGACCGGGATTTTGTAAATCATTAACAGCGAGGTTCTAGATGGGTTAGGTAAGGTTATATTACGATATAGACGTATATAGTGTGCCCACCCGGCAGTAGGGGCCGACCCGCCAGGAATGTTGGAAAATACTACATCCGAGATGTTAGGTTCCCTTAGGTTACGATATATAACGTTATAGACGTACATAATGTCACAACAGAGAAGTACGGGTCGACACGACCGGGATTTTGTAAAACATTACCAGCGACGGTCTAGATGGGTTAGGTAAGGTTATATTACGATATAGACGTATATAATGTGCCCACCGAGAAGTAGGGGCCGACCCGCCAGGAATGTTGAAAAATACTACATCCGAGATGTCAGGTTCCCTTGGGTTAGGATATATAACGTTATAGACGTATATAATGTCCCCACGGCAAAGTACGGGCCGACACGACCCGAATTTTGTAAAACATTACCCGCGAGGGTCTAAATGGGATAGGTTCGGTTATATTACGATATGGACATATATAATGTGCGCACCGAGAAGTACGGGCCGACACGACCGGGATTTTGTAACACATTACCAGCGAGGTTCTAGGTGGGTTAGGTTAGGTTGTATTACGTTATAGACGTATATAATGTTCCCACCGAGAAGTAGGGGCCGACCCGCCAGAAATGTTGGAAAATTCTACATCCGAGATGTTAAGTTGCCTTAGGTTAGGATATATAACGTTATAGACGTATATAATGTCCCCACGGCAAAGTACGGGCCGACACGACCGGGATTGTGTAAAACATTACCAGCGAGGTTCTAGATGGGTTAGGTTAGGTTATATTACGATATAGACGTATATAGTGTGCCCACCGGACAGTAGGGGCCGACACGCCAGGAATGTTGGAAAATACTACATCCGAGATGTTAGGTTCCCTTAGGTTAGGATATATAACGTTATAGACGTATATAATGTCCCCACCGAGAAGTACGGGCCGACACGACCGGGATTTTGTAAAACACTACCAGCGAGGGTCTAGATGGGTTAGGTTAGGTTATATTACGATATAGACGTATATAGTGTGCCCACCGGGCAGTAGGGGCCGACCCGCCAGGAATGTTGGAAAATACTACATCCGAGATGTTAGGTTCCCTTAGGTTAGGATATATAACGTTATAGACGTATATAATGTCCCCACCGAGAAGTACGGGCCGACACGACCGGGATTTTGTAAAACACTACCAGCGAGGGTCTAGATGGGTTAGGTTAGGTTATATTACGATATAGACTTATATAATGTGCCCACCGAGAAGTAGGGGCCGACCCGCCAGGAATGTTGGAAAATAATACATCCGAGATGTTAGGTTCCCTTACGTTAGGACATATAAAGTTATAGACGTATATAATGTCCCCACGGCAAAGTACGGGCCGACACGACCGGAATTTTGTAAAACATTACCAGCGAGGGTCTAGGTGAGTTAGGTTAGGTTATATTGCGTTATAGACGTATATAATGTTCCCACCGAGAAGTAGGGGCCGACCAGCCAGAAATGTTGGAAAATTCTACATCCGAGATGTTAGGTTCCCTTAGGTTAGGATATATAAATTTATAGACGTATATAATGTTCGCACCGATACGTCCGGGAAGACATGAACGGGATTCTGTGAAACATTACCAGCGAGGGTCTAGGTGGGTTAGGTTAGGTTATATTACGATATAGACGTATATAGTGTGCCAACCGAGAAGTAGGGGCCGACCCGCCAGGAATGTTGGAAAATACTACATCCGAGATGTTAGGTTCCCTTACGTTAGGATATATAAATTTATAAACGTATATAATGTCCGCACCGAGACGTACGGGAAGACATGAACGGGATTCTGTGAAACATTACCAGCGAGGGTCTAGGTGGGTTAGGTTAGGTTATATTACGATATGGACGTATATAATGTGCCCACCGAGAAGTACGGGCAGACACGATAGGGATTTTGTAAAACATTACCAGCGAGGGTCTAGGTGGGTTAGGTTAGGTTATATTACGTTATAGACGTATATAATGATCCCACCGAGAAGTAGGGGCCGACCCGCCTGGAATGTTGGAAAATACTACATCCGAGATGTTAGGTTCCCTTAGGTTAGGATATATAACGTTATAGACCTATATAATGTCCCCACGGCAAAGTACGGGCCGACACGACCGGGATTTTGTAAATCATTAACAGCGAGGTTCTAGATGGGTTAGGTAAGGTTATATTACGATATAGACGTATATAGTGTGCCCACCCGGCAGTAGGGGCCGACCCGCCAGGAATGTTGGAAAATACTACATCCGAGATGTTAGGTTCCCTTAGGTTAGGATATATAACGTTATAGACGTATATAATGTCCCCACCGAGAAGTACGGGCCGACACGACCGGGATTTTGTAAAACACTACCAGCGAGGGTCTAGATGGGTTAGGTTAGGTTATATTACGATATAGACTTATATAATGTGCCCACCGAGAAGTAGGGGACGACCCGCCAGGAATGTTGGAAAATACTACATCCGAGATGTTAGGTTCCCTTACGTTAGGATATATAAATTTATAAACGTATATAATGTCCGCACCGAGACATACGGGACGACACGACCGGGATTCTGTAAAACATTCCCAGCTAGGGGCTAGATGTGTTAGGTTAGGTTATATTACGGTATGGACGTATATAATGTGCCCACCGAGAAGTAGGGGCCGACCCGCCAGGAATGTTGGAAAATACTACATCCGAGATGTTAGGTTCCCTTAGGTTACGATATATAACGTTATAGACGTACATAATGTCACAACAGAGAAGTACGGGTCGACACGACCGGCATTTTGTAAAACATTACCAGCGACGGTCTAGATGGGTTAGGTAAGGTTATATTACGATATAGACGTATATAATGTGCCCACCGAGAAGTAGGGGCCGACCCGCCAGGAATGTTGAAAAATACTACATCCGAGATGTCAGGTTCCCTTGGGTTAGGATATATAACGTTATAGACGTATATAATGTCCCCACGGCAAAGTACGGGCCGACACGACCCGAATTTTGTAAAACATTACCCGCGAGGGTCTAAATGGGATAGGTTCGGTTATATTACGATATGGACATATATAATGTGCGCACCGAGAAGTACGGGCCGACACGACCGGGATTTTGTAACACATTACCAGCGAGGTTCTAGGTGGGTTAGGTTAGGTTGTATTACGTTATAGACGTATATAATGTTCCCACCGAGAAGTAGGGGCCGACCCGCCAGAAATGTTGGAAAATTCTACATCCGAGATGTTAAGTTGCCTTAGGTTAGGATATATAACGTTATAGACGTATATAATGTCCCCACGGCAAAGTACGGGCCGACACGACCGGGATTGTGTAAAACATTACCAGCGAGGTTCTAGATGGGTTAGGTTAGGTTATATTACGATATAGACGTATATAGTGTGCCCACCGGACAGTTGGGGCCGACACGCCAGGAATGTTGGAAAATACTACATCCGAGATGTTATGTTCCCTTAGGTTAGGATATATAACGTTATAGACGTATATAATGTCCCCACCGAGAAGTACGGGCCGACACGACCGGGATTTTGTAAAACACTACCAGCGAGGGTCTAGATGGGTTAGGTTAGGTTATATTACGATATAGACGTATATAGTGTGCCCACCGGGCAGTAGGGGCCGACCCGCCAGGAATGTTGGAAAATACTACATCCGAGATGTTAGGTTCCCTTAGGTTAGGATATATAACGTTATAGACGTATATAATGTCCCCACCGAGAAGTACGGGCCGACACGACCGGGATTTTGTAAAACACTACCAGCGAGGGTTTAGATGGGTTAGGTTAGGTTATATTACGATATAGACTTATATAATGTGCCCACCGAGAAGTAGGGGCCGACCCGCCAGGAATGTTGGAAAATAATACATCCGAGATGTTAGGTTCCCTTACGTTAGGACATATAAAGTTATAGACGTATATAATGTCCCCACGGCAAAGTACGGGCCGACACGACCGGAATTTTGTAAAACATTACCAGCGAGGGTCTAGGTGAGTTAGGTTAGGTTATATTGCGTTATAGACGTATATAATGTTCCCACCGAGAAGTAGGGGCCGACCAGCCAGAAATGTTGGAAAATTCTACATCCGAGATGTTAGGTTCCCTTAGGTTAGGATATATAAATTTATAGACGTATATAATGTTCGCACCGATACGTCCGGGAAGACATGAACGGGATTCTGTGAAACATTACCAGCGAGGGTCTAGGTGGGTTAGGTTAGGTTATATTACGATATAGACGTATATAGTGTGCCAACCGAGAAGTAGGGGCCGACCCGCCAGGAATGTTGGAAAATACTACATCCGAGATGTTAGGTTCCCTTACGTTAGGATATATAAATTTATAAACGTATATAATGTCCGCACCGAGACGTACGGGAAGACATGAACGGGATTCTGTGAAACATTACCAGCGAGGGTCTAGGTGGGTTAGGTTAGGTTATATTACGATATGGACGTATATAATGTGCCCATCGAAAAGTACGGGCAGACACGATAGGGATTTTGTAAAACATTACCAGCGAGGGTCTAGGTGGGTTAGGTTAGGTTATATTACGTTATAGACGTATATAATGATCCCACCGAGAAGTAGGGGCCGACCCGCCTGGAATGTTGGAAAATACTACATCCGAGATGTTAGGTTCCCTTAGGTTAGGATATATAACGCTATAGACCTATATAATGTCCCCACGGCAAAGTACGGGCCGACACGACCGGGATTTTGTAAATCATTAACAGCGAGGTTCTAGATGGGTTAGGTAAGGTTATATTACGATATAGACGTATATAGTGTGCCCACCCGGCAGTAGGGGCCGACCCGCCAGGAATGTTGGAAAATACTACATCCGAGATGTTAGGTTCCCTTAGGTTACGATATATAACGTTATAGACGTACATAATGTCACAACAGAGAAGTACGGGTCGACACGACCGGGATTTTGTAAAACATTACCAGCGACGGTCTAGATGGGTTAGGTAAGGTTATATTACGATATAGACGTATATAATGTGCCCACCGAGAAGTAGGGGCCGACCCGCCAGGAATGTTGAAAAATACTACATCCGAGATGTCAGGTTCCCTTGGGTTAGGATATATAACGTTATAGACGTATATAATGTCCCCACGGCAAAGTACGGGCCGACACGACCCGAATTTTGTAAAACATTACCCGCGAGGGTCTAAATGGGATAGGTTCGGTTATATTACGATATGGACATATATAATGTGCGCACCGAGAAGTACGGGCCGACACGACCGGGATTTTGTAACACATTACCAGCGAGGTTCTAGGTGGGTTAGGTTAGGTTGTATTACGTTATAGACGTATATAATGTTCCCACCGAGAAGTAGGGGCCGACCCGCCAGAAATGTTGGAAAATTCTACATCCGAGATGTTAAGTTGCCTTAGGTTAGGATATATAACGTTATAGACGTATATAATGTCCCCACGGCAAAGTACGGGCCGACACGACCGGGATTGTGTAAAACATTACCAGCGAGGTTCTAGATGGGTTAGGTTAGGTTATATTACGATATAGACGTATATAGTGTGCCCACCGGACAGTAGGGGCCGACACGCCAGGAATGTTGGAAAATACTACATCCGAGATGTTAGGTTCCCTTAGGTTAGGATATATAACGTTATAGACGTATATAATGTCCCCACCGAGAAGTACGGGCCGACACGACCGGGATTTTGTAAAACACTACCAGCGAGGGTCTAGATGGGTTAGGTTAGGTTATATTACGATATAGACGTATATAGTGTGCCCACCGGGCAGTAGGGGCCGACCCGCCAGGAATGTTGGAAAATACTACATCCGAGATGTTAGGTTCCCTTAGGTTAGGATATATAACGTTATAGACGTATATAATGTCCCCACCGAGAAGTACGGGCCGACACGACCGGGATTTTGTAAAACACTACCAGCGAGGGTCTAGATGGGTTAGGTTAGGTTATATTACGATATAGACTTATATAATGTGCCCACCGAGAAGTAGGGGCCGACCCGCCAGGAATGTTGGAAAATAATACATCCGAGATGTTAGGTTCCCTTACGTTAGGACATATAAAGTTATAGACGTATATAATGTCCCCACGGCAAAGTACGGGCCGACACGACCGGAATTTTGTAAAACATTACCAGCGAGGGTCTAGGTGAGTTAGGTTAGGTTATATTGCGTTATAGACGTATATAATGTTCCCACCGAGAAGTAGGGGCCGACCAGCCAGAAATGTTGGAAAATTCTACATCCGAGATGTTAGGTTCCCTTAGGTTAGGATATATAAATTTATAGACGTATATAATGTTCGCACCGATACGTCCGGGAAGACATGAACGGGATTCTGTGAAACATTACCAGCGAGGGTCTAGGTGGGTTAGGTTAGGTTATATTACGATATAGACGTATATAGTGTGCCAACCGAGAAGTAGGGGCCGACCCGCCAGGAATGTTGGAAAATACTACATCCGAGATGTTAGGTTCCCTTACGTTAGGATATATAAATTTATAAACGTATATAATGTCCGCACCGAGACGTACGGGAAGACATGAACGGGATTCTGTGAAACATTACCAGCGAGGGTCTAGGTGGGTTAGGTTAGGTTATATTACGATATGGACGTATATAATGTGCCCACCGAGAAGTACGGGCAGACACGATAGGGATTTTGTAAAACATTACCAGCGAGGGTCTAGGTGGGTTAGGTTAGGTTATATTACGTTATAGACGTATATAATGATCCCACCGAGAAGTAGGGGCCGACCCGCCTGGAATGTTGGAAAATACTACATCCGAGATGTTAGGTTCCCTTAGGTTAGGATATATAACGTTATAGACCTATATAATGTCCCCACGGCAAAGTACGGGCCGACACGACCGGGATTTTGTAAATCATTAACAGCGAGGTTCTAGATGGGTTAGGTTAGGTTATATTACGATATAGACGTATATAGTGTGCCCACCCGGCAGTAGGGGCCGACCCGCCAGGAATGTTGGAAAATACTACATCCGAGATGTTAGGTTCCCTTAGGTTAGGATATATAACGTTATAGACGTATATAATGTCCCCACCGAGAAGTACGGGCCGACACGACCGGGATTTTGTAAAACACTACCAGCGAGGGTCTAGATGGGTTAGGTTAGGTTATATTACGATATAGACTTATATAATGTGCCCACCGAGAAGTAGGGGACGACCCGCCAGGAATGTTGGAAAATACTACATCCGAGATGTTAGGTTCCCTTACGTTAGGATATATAAATTTATAAACGTATATAATGTCCGCACCGAGACATACGGGACGACACGACCGGGATTCTGTAAAACATTCCCAGCTAGGGGCTAGATGTGTTAGGTTAGGTTATATTACGGTATGGACGTATATAATGTGCCCACCGAGAAGTAGGGGCCGACCCGCCAGGAATGTTGGAAAATACTACATCCGAGATGTTAGGTTCCCTTAGGTTACGATATATAACGTTATAGACGTACATAATGTCACAACAGAGAAGTACGGGTCGACACGACCCGAATTTTGTAAAACATTACCCGCGAGGGTCTAAATGGGATAGGTTCGGTTATATTACGATATGGACATATATAATGTGCGCACCGAGAAGTACGGGCCGACACGACCGGGATTTTGTAACACATTACCAGCGAGGTTCTAGGTGGGTTAGGTTAGGTTGTATTACGTTATAGACGTATATAATGTTCCCACCGAGAAGTAGGGGCCGACCCGCCAGAAATGTTGGAAAATTCTACATCCGAGATGTTAAGTTGCCTTAGGTTAGGATATATAACGTTATAGACGTATATAATGTCCCCACGGCAAAGTACGGGCCGACAGGACCGGGATTTTGTAAAACATTACCAGCGAGGTTCTAGATGGGTTAGGTTAGGTTATATTACGATATAGACGTATATAGTGTGCCCACCGGACAGTAGGGGCCGACACGCCAGGAATGTTGGAAAATACTACATCCGAGATGTTAGGTTCCCTTAGGTTAGGATATATAACGTTATAGACGTATATAATGTCCCCACCGAGAAGTACGGGCCGACACGACCGGGATTTTGTAAAACACTACCAGCGAGGGTCTAGATGGGTTAGGTTAGGTTATATTACGATATAGACGTATATAGTGTGCCCACCGGGCAGTAGGGGCCGACCCGCCAGGAATGTTGGAAAATACTACATCCGAGATGTTAGGTTCCCTTAGGTTAGGATATATAACGTTATAGACGTATATAATGTCCCCACCGAGAAGTACGGGCCGACACGACCGGGATTTTGTAAAACACTACCAGCGAGGGTCTAGATGGGTTAGGTTAGGTTATATTACGATATAGACTTATATAATGTGCCCACCGAGAAGTAGGGGCCGACCCGCCAGGAATGTTGGAAAATAATACATCCGAGATGTTAGGTTCCCTTACGTTAGGATATATAAATTTATAAACGTATATAATGTCCGCACCGAGACATACGGGACGACACGACCGGGATTCTGTAAAACATTCCCAGCTAGGTGCTAGATGTGTTAGGTTAGGTTATATTACGATATGGACGTATATAATGTGCCCACCGAGAATTAGGGGCCGACCCGCCAGGAATGTTGGAAAATACTACATCCGAGATGTTAGGTTCCCTTAGGTTACGATATATAACGTTATAGACGTACATAATGTCACAACAGAGAAGTACGGGTCGACACGACCGGGATTTTGTAAAACATTACCAGCGACGGTCTAGATGGGTTAGGTAAGGTTATATTACGATATGGACGTATATAATGTGCCCACCGAGAAGTAGGGGCCGACCTGCCAGGAATGTTGGAAAATACTACATCCGAGATGTTAGGTTCCCTTAGGTTACGATATATAAAGTTATAGACGTACATAAGGCCCCAACCGAGAAGTACGTGTCGACACGACCGGGATTTTGTAAAACATTACCAGCGAGGATCTAGGTTGGTTAGGTTAGGTTATATTACGTTATAGACGTATATAATGTTCCCACCGAGAAGTAGGGGCCGACCCGCCAGAAATGTGGGAAAATTCTACATCCGAGATGTTAAGTGGCCTTAGGTTAGGATGTATAACGTTATAGACATATATAATTTCCGCACCGAGACGTACGGAACGACACGACGGGGATTCTGTAAAACATTCCCAGCTAGGGGCTAGATGTGTTAGGTTAGGTTATATTACGTTATAGACGTATATAATGATCCCACCGAGAAGTAGGGGCCGACCCGCCTCGAATGTTGGAAAATACTATATCCGAGATGTTAGGTTCCCTTAGGTTAGGATATATAACGTTATAGACGTATATAATGTCCCCACGGCAAAGTTCGGGCCGACACGACCTGGATCTTGTAAAACATTACCAGCGAGGGTCTAGATGGGTTAGGTTAGGTTATATTACGATATAGACGTATATAATGTGCCCACCGAGAAGTAGGGGCCGACCCGCCAGGAATGTTGGGAAATACTACATCCGAGATGTTAGGTTCCCTTAGGTTAGTATATATAACGTTATAGACGTATATAATGTCCCCACCGAGAAGTACGGGCAGACACGACCGGGATTTTGTAAAACATTACCAGCGAGGGTCTAGATGGGTTAGGTTAGGTTATATTACGATATAGACGTATATAGTGTGCCCACCGAGAAGTAGGGGCCGACCCGCCAGGAATGTTGGAAAATACTACATCCGAGATGTTAGGTTCCCTTAGGTTAGTATATATAACGTTATAGACGTTAATAATGTCCCAACCGAGAAGTACGGGTCGACACGACCGGGATTTTGTAAAACATTACCAGCGACGGTCTAGATGGGTTAGGTAAGGTTATATTACGATATAGACGTTTATAATGTGCCCACCGAGAAGTAGGGGCCGACCCGCCAGGAATGTTGGAAAATACGACATCCGAGATGTCAGGTTCCCTTGGGTTAGGATATACAACGTTATAGACGTATATAATGTCCCCACGGCAAAGTACGGGCCAACACGACCGGGATTTTGTAAAACATTACCAGCGAGGTTCTAGATGGGTTAGGTTAGGTTATATTACGATATAGACGTATATAGTGTGCCCACCTGGCAGTAGGGGCCAACCCGCCAGGAATGTTGGAAAATACTACATCCGAGATGTTAGGTTCCCTTAGGTTAGGATATATAACGTTATAGACGTATATAATGTCCCCACCGAGAAGTACGGGCCGACACGACCGGGATATTGTAAAACACTACCAGCGAGGGTCTAGATGGGTTAGGTTAGGTTATATTACGATATAGACTTATATAGTGTGCCCACCGAGAAGTAGGGGACGACTCGCCAGGAATGTTGGAAAATACTACATCCGAGATGTTAGGTTCCCTTACGTTAGGATATATAAATTTATAAACGTATATAATGTCCGCACCGAGACATACGGGACGACACGACCGGGATTCTGTAAAACATTCCCAGCTAGGGGCTAGATGTGTTAGGTTAGGTTATATTACGATATGGACGTATATAATGTGCCCACCGAGAAGTAGGGGCCGACCCGCCAGGAATGTTGGAAAATACTACATCCGAGATGTTAGGTTCCCTTAGGTTACGATATATAACGTTATAGACGTACATAATGTCACAACAGAGAAGTACGGGTCGACACGACCGGGATTTTGTAAAACATTACCAGCGACGGTCTAGATGGGTTAGGTTCGGTTATATTACGATATGGACGTATATAATGTGCGCACCGAGAAGTACGGGCCGACACGACCGGGATTTTGTAACACATTACCAGCGAGGTTCTAGGTGGGTTAGGTTAGGTTATATTACGTTATAGACGTATATAATGTTCCCACCGAGAAGTAGGGGCCGACCCGCCAGAAATGTTGGAAAATTCTACATCCGAGATGTTAAGTTGCCTTAGGTTAGGATATATAACGTTATAGACGTATATAATGTCCCCACGGCAAAGTACGGGCCGACACGACCGGGATTTTGTAAAACATTACCAGCGAGGTTCTAGATGGGTTAGGTTAGGTTATATTACGATATAGACGTATATAGTGTGCCCACCGGGCAGTAGGGGCCGACCCGCCAGGAATGTTGGAAAATACTACATCCGAGATGTTAGGTTCCCTTAGGTTAGGATATATAACGTTATAGACGTATATAATGTCCCCACCGAGAAGTACGGGCCGACACGACCGGGATTTTGTAAAACACTACCAGCGAGGGTCTAGATGGGTTAGGTTAGGTTATATTGCGATATAGACTTATATAATGTGCCCACCGAGAAGTAGGGGCCGACCCGCCAGGAATGTTGGAAAATACTACATCCGAGATGTTAGGGTCCCTTAGGTTAGGATATATAACGTTATAGACGTATATAATGTCCCCACGGCAAAGTACGGTCCGACACGACCTGGATTTTGTAAAACATTACCAGCGAGGGTCTAGATGGGTTAGGTTAGGTTAAATTACGATATAGACGTATATAATGTGCCCACCGAGAAGTAGGGGCCGACCCGAAAGAAATGTTGGGAAATTCTACATCCGAGATGTTAGGTTCCCTTAGGTTAGGATATATAAAGTTATAGACGTATATAATGTCCCCACCGAGAAGTACAGTCCGACACGACCGGGATTTTGTAAAACACTACAAGCGAGGGTCTAGATGGGTTAGGTTAGGTTATATTACGATATAGACGTATATAGTGTGCCCACCGAGAAGTACGGGCCGACACGACTGGGATTTTGTAACACATTACCAGCGAGGGTCTAGGTGGGTTAGGTTAGGTTATATTACGTTATAGACGTATATAATGTTCCCACCGAGAAGTAGGGGCCGACCCGCCAGGAATGTTGGAAAATACTACATCCGAGATGTTAGGTTCCCTTACGTTAGGATATATAAATTTATAAACGTATATAATCTCCGCACCGAGCCGTACGGGAAGACATGAACGGGATTCTGTGAAACAATACCAGCGAGGGTCTAGGTGGGTTAGGTTAGGTTATATTACGTTATAGACGTATATAATGATCCCACCGAGAAGTACGGGCCGACACGACTGGGATTTTGTAACACATTACCAGCGAGGGTCAAGGTGGGTTAGGTTAGGTTATATTACGTTATAGACGTATATAATGTTCCCACCGAGAAGTAGGGGCCGACCCGCCAGAAATGTTGGAAAATTCTACATCCGAGATGTTAAGTGGCCTTAGGTTAGGATATATAACGTTATAGACGTATATAATTTCCGCACCGAGACGTACGGAACGACACGACGGGGATTCTGTAAAACATTCCCAGCTAGGGGCTAGATGTGTTAAGTTAGGTTATATTACGTTATAGACGTATATAATGATCCCACCGAGAAGTAGGGGCCGACCCGCCTGGAATGTTGGAAAATACTACATACGAGATGTTAGGTTCCCTTAGGTTAGGATATATAACGTTATAGACGTATATAATGTCCCCACGGCAAAGTACGGGCCGACACGTCCTGGATTTTGTAAAACATTACCAGCGAGGGTCTAGATGGGTTAGGTTAGGTTATATTACGATATAGACGTATATAATGTGCCCACCGAGAAGTAGGGGCCGACCCGCCAGGAATGTTGGAAAATACTACATCCGAGATGTTAGGTTCCCTTAGGTTAGTATATATAACGTTATAGACGTATAGAATGTCCCCACCGAGAAGTACGGGCAGACACGACCGGGATTTTGTAAAACATTACCAGCGAGGGTCTAGATGGGTTAGGTTAGGTTATATTACGTTATAGACGTATATAATGATCCCACCGAGAAGTAGGGGCCGACCCGCCAGGAATGTTGGAAAATACTACATCCGAGATGTTAGGTTCCCTTAGGTTAGGATATATAACGTTATAGACGTATATAATGTCCCCACGGCAAAGTACGGGCCGACACGACCTGGATTTTGTAAAACATTACCAGCGAGGGTCTAGATGGGTTATGTTAGGTTATATTACGATATAGACGTATATAATGATCCCACGGAGAAGTAGGGGCCGACCCGCCTGGAATGTTGGAAAATACTATATCCGAGATGTTAGGTTCCCTTAGGTTAGGATATATAACGTTATAGACGTATATAATGTCCCCACGGCAAAGTTCGGGCCGACACGACCTGGATCTTGTAAAACATTACCAGCGAGGGTCTAGATGGGTTAGGTTAGGTTATATTACGATATAGACGTATATAATGTGCCCACCGAGAAGTAGGGGCCGACCCGCCAGGAATGTTGGGAAATACTACATCCGAGATGTTAGGTTCCCTTAGGTTAGTATATATAACGTTATAGACGTATATAATGTCCCCACCGAGAAGTACGGGCAGACACGACCGGGATTTTGTAAAACATTACCAGCGAGGGTCTAGATGGGTTAGGTTAGGTTATATTACGATATAGACGTATATAGTGTGCCCACCGAGAAGTAGGGGCCGACCCGCCAGGAATGTTGGAAAATACTACATCCGAGATGTTAGGTTCCCTTAGGTTAGTATATATAACGTTATAGACGTTAATAATGTCCCAACCGAGAAGTACGGGTCGACACGACCGGGATTTTGTAAAACATTACCAGCGACGGTCTAGATGGGTTAGGTAAGGTTATATTACGATATAGACGTTTATAATGTGCCCACCGAGAAGTAGGGGCCGACCCGCCAGGAATGTTGGAAAATACGACATCCGAGATGTCAGGTTCCCTTGGGTTAGGATATACAACGTTATAGACGTATATAATGTCCCCACGGCAAAGTACGGGCCAACACGACCGGGATTTTGTAAAACATTACCAGCGAGGTTCTAGATGGGTTAGGTTAGGTTATATTACGATATAGACGTATATAGTGTGCCCACCTGGCAGTAGGGGCCAACCCGCCAGGAATGTTGGAAAATACTACATCCGAGATGTTAGGTTCCCTTAGGTTAGGATATATAACGTTATAGACGTATATAATGTCCCCACCGAGAAGTACGGGCCGACACGACCGGGATATTGTAAAACACTACCAGCGAGGGTCTAGATGGGTTAGGTTAGGTTATATTACGATATAGACTTATATAGTGTGCCCACCGAGAAGTAGGGGACGACTCGCCAGGAATGTTGGAAAATACTACATCCGAGATGTTAGGTTCCCTTACGTTAGGATATATAAATTTATAAACGTATATAATGTCCGCACCGAGACATACGGGACGACACGACCGGGATTCTGTAAAACATTCCCAGCTAGGGGCTAGATGTGTTAGGTTAGGTTATATTACGATATGGACGTATATAATGTGCCCACCGAGAAGTAGGGGCCGACCCGCCAGGAATGTTGGAAAATACTACATCCGAGATGTTAGGTTCCCTTAGGTTACGATATATAACGTTATAGACGTACATAATGTCACAACAGAGAAGTACGGGTCGACACGACCGGGATTTTGTAAAACATTACCAGCGACGGTCTAGATGGGTTAGGTTCGGTTATATTACGATATGGACGTATATAATGTGCGCACCGAGAAGTACGGGCCGACACGACCGGGATTTTGTAACACATTACCAGCGAGGTTCTAGGTGGGTTAGGTTAGGTTATATTACGTTATAGACGTATATAATGTTCCCACCGAGAAGTAGGGGCCGACCCGCCAGAAATGTTGGAAAATTCTACATCCGAGATGTTAAGTTGCCTTAGGTTAGGATATATAACGTTATAGACGTATATAATGTCCCCACGGCAAAGTACGGGCCGACACGACCGGGATTTTGTAAAACATTACCAGCGAGGTTCTAGATGGGTTAGGTTAGGTTATATTACGATATAGACGTATATAGTGTGCCCACCGGGCAGTAGGGGCCGACCCGCCAGGAATGTTGGAAAATACTACATCCGAGATGTTAGGTTCCCTTAGGTTAGGATATATAACGTTATAGACGTATATAATGTCCCCACCGAGAAGTACGGGCCGACACGACCGGGATTTTGTAAAACACTACCAGCGAGGGTCTAGATGGGTTAGGTTAGGTTATATTGCGATATAGACTTATATAATGTGCCCACCGAGAAGTAGGGGCCGACCCGCCAGGAATGTTGGAAAATACTACATCCGAGATGTTAGGGTCCCTTAGGTTAGGATATATAACGTTATAGACGTATATAATGTCCCCACGGCAAAGTACGGTCCGACACGACCTGGATTTTGTAAAACATTACCAGCGAGGGTCTAGATGGGTTAGGTTAGGTTAAATTACGATATAGACGTATATAATGTGCCCACCGAGAAGTAGGGGCCGACCCGAAAGAAATGTTGGGAAATTCTACATCCGAGATGTTAGGTTCCCTTAGGTTAGGATATATAAAGTTATAGACGTATATAATGTCCCCACCGAGAAGTACAGGCCGACACGACCGGGATTTTGTAAAACACTACAAGCGAGGGTCTAGATGGGTTAGGTTAGGTTATATTACGATATAGACGTATATAGTGTGCCCACCGAGAAGTACGGGCCGACACGACTGGGATTTTGTAACACATTACCAGCGAGGGTCTAGGTGGGTTAGGTTAGGTTATATTACGTTATAGACGTATATAATGTTCCCACCGAGAAGTAGGGGCCGACCCGCCAGGAATGTTGGAAAATACTACATCCGAGATGTTAGGTTCCCTTACGTTAGGATATATAAATTTATAAACGTATATAATCTCCGCACCGAGACGTACGGGAAGACATGAACGGGATTCTGTGAAACAATACCAGCGAGGGTCTAGGTGGGTTAGGTTAGGTTATATTACGTTATAGACGTATATAATGATCCCACCGAGAAGTACGGGCCGACACGACTGGGATTTTGTAACACATTACCAGCGAGGGTCAAGGTGGGTTAGGTTAGGTTATATTACGTTATAGACGTATATAATGTTCCCACCGAGAAGTAGGGGCCGACCCGCCAGAAATGTTGGAAAATTCTACATCCGAGATGTTAAGTGGCCTTAGGTTAGGATATATAACGTTATAGACGTATATAATTTCCGCACCGAGACGTACGGAACGACACGACGGGGATTCTGTAAAACATTCCCAGCTAGGGGCTAGATGTGTTAAGTTAGGTTATATTACGTTATAGACGTATATAATGATCCCACCGAGAAGTAGGGGCCGACCCGCCTGGAATGTTGGAAAATACTACATACGAGATGTTAGGTTCCCTTAGGTTAGGATATATAACGTTATAGACGTATATAATGTCCCCACGGCAAAGTACGTGCCGACACGTCCTGGATTTTGTAAAACATTACCAGCGAGGGTCTAGATGGGTTAGGTTAGGTTATATTACGATATAGACGTATATAATGTGCCCACCGAGAAGTAGGGGCCGACCCGCCAGGAATGTTGGAAAATACTACATCCGAGATGTTAGGTTCCCTTAGGTTAGTATATATAACGTTATAGACGTATAGAATGTCCCCACCGAGAAGTACGGGCAGACACGACCGGGATTTTGTAAAACATTACCAGCGAGGGTCTAGATGGGTTAGGTTAGGTTATATTACGTTATAGACGTATATAATGATCCCACCGAGAAGTAGGGGCCGACCCGCCAGGAATGTTGGAAAATACTACATCCGAGATGTTAGGTTCCCTTAGGTTAGGATATATAACGTTATAGACGTATATAATGTCCCCACGGCAAAGTACGGGCCGACACGACCTGGATTTTGTAAAACATTACCAGCGAGGGTCTAGATGGGTTATGTTAGGTTATATTACGATATAGACGTATATAATGATCCCACGGAGAAGTAGGGGCCGACCCGCCTGGAATGTTGGAAAATACTATATCCGAGATGTTAGGTTCCCTTAGGTTAGGATATATAACGTTATAGACGTATATAATGTCCCCACGGCAAAGTTCGGGCCGACACGACCTGGATCTTGTAAAACATTACCAGCGAGGGTCTAGATGGGTTAGGTTAGGTTATATTACGATATAGACGTATATAATGTGCCCACCGAGAAGTAGGGGCCGACCCGCCAGGAATGTTGGGAAATACTACATCCGAGATGTTAGGTTCCCTTAGGTTAGTATATATAACGTTATAGACGTATATAATGTCCCCACCGAGAAGTACGGGCAGACACGACCGGGATTTTGTAAAACATTACCAGCGAGGGTCTAGATGGGTTAGGTTAGGTTATATTACGATATAGACGTATATAGTGTGCCCACCGAGAAGTAGGGGCCGACCCGCCAGGAATGTTGGAAAATACTACATCCGAGATGTTAGGTTCCCTTAGGTTAGTATATATAACGTTATAGACGTTAATAATGTCCCAACCGAGAAGTACGGGTCGACACGACCGGGATTTTGTAAAACATTACCAGCGACGGTCTAGATTGGTTAGGTAAGGTTATATTACGATATAGACGTTTATAATGTGCCCACCGAGAAGTAGGGGCCGACCCGCCAGGAATGTTGGAAAATACTACATCCGAGATGTCAGGTTCCCTTGGGTTAGGATATACAACGTTATAGACGTATATAATGTCCCCACGGCAAAGTACGGGCCAACACGACCGGGATTTTGTAAAACATTACCAGCGAGGTTCTAGATGGGTTAGGTTAGGTTATATTACGATATAGACGTATATAATGTTCCCACCGAGAAGTAGGGGCCGACCCGCCAGGAATGTTGGGAAATACTACATCCGAGATGTTAGGTTCCCTCAGGTTAGGACATATAAAGTTATAGACGTATATAATGTCCCCACGGCAAAGTACGGGCCGACACGACCGGAATTTTGTAAAACATTACCAGCGAGGGTCTAGGTGGGTTAGGTTAGGTTATATTGCGTTATAGACGTGTATAATGTTCCCACCGAGAATTAGGGGCCGACCAGCCAGAAATGTTGGAAAAATCTACATCCGAGATGTGAAGTTGCCTTAGGTTAGGATATATAACGTTATAGACGTATAGAATGTCAGCGCCGAGACGTACGGGACGACACGACCGGGATTCTGTAGAACATTCCCAGCAAGGGGCTAGATGTGTTAGGTTAGGTTATATTACGTTATAGACGTATATAATGATCCCACCGAGAAGTAGGGCCGAACCGCCAGGAATGTTGGAAAATACTACATCCGAGATGTTAGGTTTCCTTAGGTTAGGATATATAACGTTATAGACGTATATAATGTCCCCACCGAGAAGTACGGGCAGACGCGAACGGGATTTTGTAAAACATTACCAGCGAAGGTCAAGATGGGTTAGGTTAGGTTATATTACGATATAGACGTATATAATGTGCCCACCGAGAAGTAGGGGCCGACCCGCCAGGAATGTTGGAAAATACTACATCCGAGATGTTAGGTTCCCTTACGTTAGGATATATAAATTTATAAACGTATATAATGTCCGCACCGAGACGTACGGGAAGACATGAATGGGATTCTGTGAAACATTACCAGCGAGGGTCTAGGTTGGTTAGGTTAGGTTATATTACGATATGGACGTATATAATGTGCCCACCGAGAAGTACGGGCCGACACGACTGGGATTTTGGAAAATACTACATACGAGATGTTAGGTTCCCTTAGGTTAGGATATATAACGTTATAGACGTATATAGTGTCCCCACCGAGAAGTACGGGCAGACGCGAACGGGATTTTGTAAAACATTACCATCGAAGGTCTAGATGGGTTAGGTTAGGTTATATTACGATATAGACGTATATAATGTGCCCACCGAGAAGTAGGGGCCGACCCGCCAGGAATGTTGGAAAATACTACATCCGAGATGTTAAGTTCCCTAAGGTTAGGATATATAAATTTATAGACATATATAATGTCCGCACCGAGACGTACAGGAAGGCATCAACGGGATTCTGTGAAACATTACCAGCGAGGGTCTAGGTGGGTTAGGTTAGGTTATATTACGATATAGACGTATATAGTGTGCCCACCGGGCAGTAGGGGCCGACCCGCCAGGAATGTTGGAAAATACCACATCCGAGATGTTAGTTTCCCTTAGGTTAGGATATATAAGGTTATAGACGTATATAATGTCCCCACCGAGAAGTACGGGCCGACACGACCGGGATTTTGTAAAACACTACCAGCGAGGGTCTAGATGGGTTAGGTTAGGTTATATTACGTTATAGACGTATATAATGATCCCACCGAGAAGTAGGGGCCGACCCGCCTGGAATGTTGGAAAATACTACATCCGAGATGTTAGGTTCCCTTAGGTTAGGATATATAACGTTATAGACGTATATAATGTCCCCACGGCAAAGTACGGGCCGACACGACCTGTATTTTGTAAAACATTACCAGCGAGGGTCTAGATGGGTTAGGTTAGGTTATATTACGATATAGACGTATATAATGTGCCCACCGAGAAGTAGGGGCCGACCCGCCAGGAATGTTGGAAAATACTACATCCGAGATGTTAGGTTCCCTTAGGTTAGTATATATAACGTTATAGACGTATATAATGTCCCCACCGAGAAGTACGGGCAGACAAGACCGGGATTTTGTAAAACATTACCAGCGAGGGTCTAGATGGGTTAGGTTAGGTTATATTACGTTATAGACGTATATAATGATCCCACCGAGAAGTAGGGGCCGACCCGCCAGGAATGTTGGAAAATACTACATCCGAGATGTTAGGTTCCCTTACGTTAGGATATATAAATTTATAAACGTATATAATGTCCGCACCGAGACATACGGGACGACACGACAGGGATTCTGTAAAACATTCCCAGCTAGGGGCTAGATGTGTTAGGTTAGGTAATATTACGATATGGACGTATATAATGTGCCCACCGAGAAGTAGGGGCCGACCTGCCAGGAATGTTGGAAAATACTACATCCGAGATGTTAGGTTCCCTTAGGTTAGGATATATAACGTTATAAACGTATATAATGTACCCACCGAGAAGTACGGGCAGACACGACCGGGATTTTGTAAAACATTACCAGCGATGGTTTAGATGGGTTAGGTAAGGTTATATTACGATATAGACGTATATAATGTGCCCACCGAGAAGTAGGGGCCGACCCGCCAGGAATGTTGAAAAATACTACATCCGAGATGTTAGGTTCCCATAGGTTAGTATATATAACGTTATAGACGTATATAATGTCCCCACCGAGAAGTACGGGCAGACACGACCGGGATTTTGTAAAACATTACCAGCGAGGGTCTAGATGGGTTAGGTTAGGTTATATTACGATATAGACGTATATAGTGTGCCCACCGAGAAGTAGGGGCCGACCCGCCAGGAATGTTGGAAAATACTACATCCGAGATGTTAGGTTCCCTTAGGTTAGAATATATAAATTTATAGACGTATATAATGTCCGCACCGAGACGTACAGGAAGACATGAACGGGATTCTGTGAAACAATACCAGCGAGGGTCTAGGTGGGTTAGGTTAGGTTATATTACGTTATAGACGTATATAATGATCCCACGGAGAAGTAGGGGCCGACCCGCCAGGAATGTTGGAAAATACTACATACGAGATGTTAGGTTCCCTTAGGTTAGGATATATAACGTTATAGACGTATATAATGTCCCCACCGAGAAGTACGGGCAGACGCGAACGGGATTTTGTAAAACATTACCATCGAAGGTCTAGATGGGTTAGGTTAGGTTATATTACGATATAGACGTATATAATGTGCCCACCGAGAAGTAGGGGCCGACCCGCCAGGAATGTTGGAAAATACTACATCCGAGATGTTAAGTTCCCTAAGGTTAGGATATATAAATTTATAGACATATATAATGTCCGCACCGAGACGTACAGGAAGGCATCAACGGGATTCTGTGAAACATTACCAGCGAGGGTCTAGGTGGGTTAGGTTAGGTTATATTACGTTATAGACGTATATAATGATCCCACCGAGAAGTAGGGGCCGACCCGCCAGGAATATTGGAAAATACTACATACGAGATGTTAGGTTCCCTTAGGTTAGGATATATAACGTTATAGACGTATATAATGTCCGCACCGAGACGTACGGGAAGACATGAACGGGATTCTGTGAAACATTACCAGCGAGGGTCTAGATGGGTTAGGTTAGGTTATATTACGTTATAGACGTATATAATGTTCCCACCGAGAAGTAGGGGCCGACCCGCCAGGAATGTTGGGAAATACTACATCCGAGATGTTAGGTTCCCTCAGGTTAGGACATATAAAGTTATAGACGTATATAATGTCCCCACGGCAAAGTACGGGCCGACACGACCGGAATTTTGTAAAACATTACCAGCGAGGGTCTAGGTGGGTTAGGTTAGGTTATATTGCGTTATAGACGTGTATAATGTTCCCACCGAGAATTAGGGGCCGACCAGCCAGAAATGTTGGAAAAATCTACATCCGAGATGTGAAGTTGCCTTAGGTTAGGATATATAACGTTATAGACGTATAGAATGTCAGCGCCGAGACGTACGGGACGACACGACCGGGATTCTGTAGAACATACCCAGCAAGGG
Organism: Xylocopa violacea; assembly: GCA_963969225.1. Taxonomy (NCBI): domain Eukaryota; kingdom Metazoa; phylum Arthropoda; class Insecta; order Hymenoptera; family Apidae; genus Xylocopa; species Xylocopa violacea. The sequence goes on from CAXAJV010000928.1 coordinate 3,704,592, forward strand.
GCTAGATGTGTTAGGTTAGGTTATATTACGTTATAGACGTATATAATGATCCCACCGAGAAGTAGGGCCGAACCGCCAGGAATGTTGGAAAATACTACATCCGAGATGTTAGGTTTCCTTAGGTTAGGATATATAACGTTATAGACGTATATAATGTCCCCACCGAGAAGTACGGGCAGACGCGAACGGGATTTTGTAAAACATTACCAGCGAAGGTCAAGATGGGTTAGGTTAGGTTATATTACGATATAGACGTATATAATGTGCCCACCGAGAAGTAGGGGCCGACCCGCCAGGAATGTTGGAAAATACTACATCCGAGATGTTAGGTTCCCTTACGTTAGGATATATAAATTTATAAACGTATATAATGTCCGCACCGAGACGTACGGGAAGACATGAATGGGATTCTGTGAAACATTACCAGCGAGGGTCTAGGTTGGTTAGGTTAGGTTATATTACGATATGGACGTATATAATGTGCCCACCGAGAAGTACGGGCCGACACGACTGGGATTTTGGAAAATACTACATACGAGATGTTAGGTTCCCTTAGGTTAGGATATATAACGTTATAGACGTATATAGTGTCCCCACCGAGAAGTACGGGCAGACGCGAACGGGATTTTGTAAAACATTACCATCGAAGGTCTAGATGGGTTAGGTTAGGTTATATTACGATATAGACGTATATAATGTGCCCACCGAGAAGTAGGGGCCGACCCGCCAGGAATGTTGGAAAATACTACATCCGAGATGTTAAGTTCCCTAAGGTTAGGATATATAAATTTATAGACATATATAATGTCCGCACCGAGACGTACAGGAAGGCATCAACGGGATTCTGTGAAACATTACCAGCGAGGGTCTAGGTGGGTTAGGTTAGGTTATATTACGATATAGACGTATATAGTGTGCCCACCGGGCAGTAGGGGCCGACCCGCCAGGAATGTTGGAAAATACCACATCCGAGATGTTAGTTTCCCTTAGGTTAGGATATATAAGGTTATAGACGTATATAATGTCCCCACCGAGAAGTACGGGCCGACACGACCGGGATTTTGTAAAACACTACCAGCGAGGGTCTAGATGGGTTAGGTTAGGTTATATTACGTTATAGACGTATATAATGATCCCACCGAGAAGTAGGGGCCGACCCGCCTGGAATGTTGGAAAATACTACATCCGAGATGTTAGGTTCCCTTAGGTTAGGATATATAACGTTATAGACGTATATAATGTCCCCACGGCAAAGTACGGGCCGACACGACCTGTATTTTGTAAAACATTACCAGCGAGGGTCTAGATGGGTTAGGTTAGGTTATATTACGATATAGACGTATATAATGTGCCCACCGAGAAGTAGGGGCCGACCCGCCAGGAATGTTGGAAAATACTACATCCGAGATGTTAGGTTCCCTTAGGTTAGTATATATAACGTTATAGACGTATATAATGTCCCCACCGAGAAGTACGGGCAGACAAGACCGGGATTTTGTAAAACATTACCAGCGAGGGTCTAGATGGGTTAGGTTAGGTTATATTACGTTATAGACGTATATAATGATCCCACCGAGAAGTAGGGGCCGACCCGCCAGGAATGTTGGAAAATACTACATCCGAGATGTTAGGTTCCCGTAGGTTAGGATATATAACGTTATAGACGTATATAATGTCCCCACCGAGAAGTACGGGCAGACAAGACCGGGATTTTGTAAAACATTACCAGCGAGGGTCTAGATGGGTTAGGTTAGGTTATATTACGATATAGACGTATATAGTGTACCCACCGAGAAGTAGGGGCCGACCCGCCAGGAATGTTGGAAAATACTACATCCGAGATGTTAGGTTCCCTTAGGTTAGGATATACAAATTTATAGACGTATATAATGTCCGCACAGAGACGTACAGGAAGACATGAACGGGACTCTGTGAAACAATACCAGCGAGGGTCTAGGTGCTTTAGGTTAGGTTATATTACGTTATAGACGTATATAATGATCACACCGAGAAGTAGTGGCCGACCCGCCAGGAATGTTGGAAAATACTACATCCGAGATGTTAGGTTCCCTTAGGTTAGTATATATAACGTTATAGACGTACATAATGTCCCCACCGAGAAGTACGGGCAGACACGACCGGGATTTTGTAAAACATTACCAGCGACGGTCTAGATGGGTTAGGTAAGGTTATATTACGATATAGACGTATATAATGTGCCCACCGAGAAGTAGGGGCCGACCCGCCAGGAATGTTGAAAAATACTACATCCGAGATGTCAGGTTCCCTAAGGTTAGGATATATAAATTTATAGACATATATAATGTCCGCACCGAGACGTACAGGAAGGCATCAACGGGATTCTGTGAAACATTACCAGCGAGGGTCTAGGTGGGTTAGGTTAGGTTATATTACGTTATAGACGTATATAATGATCCCACCGAGAAGTAGGGGCCGACCCGCCAGGAATATTGGGAAATACTACATACGAGATGTTAGGTTCCCTTAGGTTAGGATATATAACGTTATAGACGTATATAATGTCCGCACCGAGACGTACGGGAAGACATGAACGGGATTCTGTGAAACATTACCAGCGAGGGTCTAGATGGGTTAGGTTAGGTTATATTACGTTATAGACGTATATAATGTTCCCACCGAGAAGTAGGGGCCGACCCGCCAGGAATGTTGGGAAATACTACATCCGAGATGTTAGGTTCCCTCAGGTTAGGACATATAAAGTTATAGACGTATATAATGTCCCCACGGCAAAGTACGGGCCGACACGACCGGAATTTTGTAAAACATTACCAGCGAGGGTCTAGGTGGGTTAGGTTAGGTTATATTGCGTTATAGACGTGTATAATGTTCCCACCGAGAATTAGGGGCCGACCAGCCAGAAATGTTGGAAAAATCTACATCCGAGATGTGAAGTTGCCTTAGGTTAGGATATATAACGTTATAGACGTATAGAATGTCAGCGCCGAGACGTACGGGACGACACGACCGGGATTCTGTAGAACATTCCCAGCAAGGGGCTAGATGTGTTAGGTTAGGTTATATTACGTTATAGACGTATATAATGATCCCACCGAGAAGTAGGGCCGAACCGCCAGGAATGTTGGAAAATACTACATCCGAGATGTTAGGTTTCCTTAGGTTAGGATATATAACGTTATAGACGTATATAATGTCCCCACCGAGAAGTACGGGCAGACGCGAACGGGATTTTGTAAAACATTACCAGCGAAGGTCAAGATGGGTTAGGTTAGGTTATATTACGATATAGACGTATATAATGTGCCCACCGAGAAGTAGGGGCCGACCCGCCAGGAATGTTGGAAAATACTACATCCGAGATGTTAGGTTCCCTTACGTTAGGATATATAAATTTATAAACGTATATAATGTCCGCACCGAGACGTACGGGAAGACATGAATGGGATTCTGTGAAACATTACCAGCGAGGGTCTAGGTTGGTTAGGTTAGGTTATATTACGATATGGACGTATATAATGTGCCCACCGAGAAGTACGGGCCGACACGACTGGGATTTTGGAAAATACTACATACGAGATGTTAGGTTCCCTTAGGTTAGGATATATAACGTTATAGACGTATATAGTGTCCCCACCGAGAAGTACGGGCAGACGCGAACGGGATTTTGTAAAACATTACCATCGAAGGTCTAGATGGGTTAGGTTAGGTTATATTACGATATAGACGTATATAATGTGCCCACCGAGAAGTAGGGGCCGACCCGCCAGGAATGTTGGAAAATACTACATCCGAGATGTTAAGTTCCCTAAGGTTAGGATATATAAATTTATAGACATATATAATGTCCGCACCGAGACGTACAGGAAGGCATCAACGGGATTCTGTGAAACATTACCAGCGAGGGTCTAGGTGGGTTAGGTTAGGTTATATTACGATATAGACGTATATAGTGTGCCCACCGGGCAGTAGGGGCCGACCCGCCAGGAATGTTGGAAAATACCACATCCGAGATGTTAGGTTCCCTTAGGTTAGGATATATAAGGTTATAGACGTATATAATGTCCCCACCGAGAAGTACGGGCCGACACGACCGGGATTTTGTAAAACACTACCAGCGAGGGTCTAGATGGGTTAGGTTAGGTTATATTACGTTATAGACGTATATAATGATCCCACCGAGAAGTAGGGGTCGACCCGCCTGGAATGTTGGAAAATACTACATCCGAGATGTTAGGTTCCCTTAGGTTAGGATATATAACGTTATAGACGTATATAATGTCCCCACGGCAAAGTACGGGCCGACACGACCTGTATTTTGTAAAACATTACCAGCGAGGTTCTAGATGGGTTAGGTTAGGTTATATTACGATATAGACGTATATAATGTGCCCACCGAGAAGTAGGGGCCGACCCGCCAGGAATGTTGGAAAATACTACATCCGAGATGTTAGGTTCCCTTAGGTTAGTATATATAACGTTATAGACGTATATAATGTCCCCACCGAGAAGTACGGGCAGACAAGACCGGGATTTTGTAAAACATTACCAGCGAGGGTCTAGATGGGTTAGGTTAGGTTATATTGCGTTATAGACGTGTATAATGTTCCCACCGAGAATTAGGGGCCGACCAGCCAGAAATGTTGGAAAAATCTACATCCGAGATGTGAAGTTGCCTTAGGTTAGGATATATAACGTTATAGACGTATAGAATGTCAGCGCCGAGACGTACGGGAAGACATGAACGGGATTCTGTAAAACATTACCAGCGAGGGTCTAGGTGGGTTAGGTTAGGTTATATTACGTTATAGACGTATATAATGATCACACCGAGCAGTAGGGGCCGACCCGCCAGGAATGTTGGAAAATACTACATCCGAGATGTTAGGTTCCCTTAGGTTAGGATATATAAATTTATAGACGTATATAATGTTCGCACCGATACGTCCGGGAAGACATGAACGGGATTCTGTGAAACATTACCAGAGAGGGTCTAGGTGGGTTAGGTTAGGTTATATTACGTTATAGACGTATATAATGTTCCCACCGAGAAGTAGGGGCCGACCCGACAGAAATGTTGGGAAATTCTACATCCGAGATGTTAGGTTCCCTTAGGTTAGGATATATAAAGTTATCGACGTATATAATGTCCCCACCGAGAAGTACGGGCCGACACCACCGGGATTTTGTAAAACACTACCAGCGAGGGTCTAGATGGGTTAGGTTAGGTTATATTACGATACAGACGTATATAGTGTGCCCACCGGGCAGTAGGGGCCGACCCGCCAGGAATGTTGGAAAATACCACATCCGAGATGTTAGGTTCCCTTAGGTTAGGATATATAAGGTTATAGACGTATATAATGTCCCCACCGAGAAGTACGGGCCGACACGACCGGGATTTTGTAAAACACTACCAGCGAGGGTCTAGATGGGTTAGGTTAGGTTATATTACGATATAGACGTATGTAGTGTGCCCACCGGGCAGTAGGGGCCGACCCGCCAGGAATGTTGGAAAATACTACATCCGAGATGTTAGGTTCCCTTAGGTTAGGATATATAACGTTATAGACGTATATAATGTCCCCACGGCAAAGTACGGGCCGACACGACCTGTATTTTGTAAAACATTACCAGCGAGGGTCTAGATGGGTTAGGTTAGGTTATATTACGATATAGACGTATATAATGTGCCCACCGAGAAGTAGGGGCCGACCCGCCAGGAATGTTGGAAAATACTACATCCGAGATGTTAGGTTCCCTTAGGTTAGTATATATAACGTTATAGACGTATATAATGTCCCCACCGAGAAGTACGGGCAGACAAGACCGGGATTTTGTAAAACATTACCAGCGAGGGTCTAGATGGGTTAGGTTAGGTTATATTACGTTATAGACGTATATAATGATCCCACCGAGAAGTAGGGGCCGACCCGCCAGGAATGTTGGAAAATACTACATCCGAGATGTTAGGTTCCCGTAGGTTAGGATATATAACGTTATAGACGTATATAATGTCCCCACCGAGAAGTACGGGCAGACAAGACCGGGATTTTGTAAAACATTACCAGCGAGGGTCTAAATGGGTTAGGTTAGGTTATATTACGATATAGACGTATATAGTGTACCCACCGAGAAGTAGGGGCCGACCCGCCAGGAATGTTGGAAAATACTACATCCGAGATGTTAGGTTCCCTTAGGTTAGGATATACAAATTTATAGACGTATATAATGTCCGCACAGAGACGTACAGGAAGACATGAACGGGACTCTGTGAAACAATACCAGCGAGGGTCTAGGTGCTTTAGGTTAGGTTATATTACGTTATAGACGTATATAATGATCACACCGAGAAGTAGTGGCCGACCCGCCAGGAATGTTGGAAAATACTACATCCGAGATGTTAGGTTCCCTTAGGTTAGTATATATAACGTTATAGACGTACATAATGTCCCCACCGAGAAGTACGGGCAGACACGACCGGGATTTTGTAAAACATTACCAGCGACGGTCTAGATGGGTTAGGTAAGGTTATATTACGATATAGACGTATATAATGTGCCCACCGAGAAGTAGGGGCCGACCCGCCAGGAATGTTGAAAAATACTACATCCGAGATGTCAGGTTCCCTTAGGTTAGGATATATAAATTTATAAACGTATATAATGTCCGCACCGAGACATACGGGACGACACGACCGGGATTCTGTAAAACATTCCCAGCTAGGGGCTAGATGTGTTAGGATAGGTTATATTACGATATGGACGTATATCATGTGCCCACCGAGAAGTAGGGGCCGACCTGCCAGGAATGTTGGAAAATACTACACCCGAGATGTTACGTTCCCTTAGGTTACGATATATAACGTTATAGACGTACATAAGGCCCCAACCGAGAAGTACGGGTCGACACGACCGGGATTTTGTAAAACATTACCAGCGAGGATCTAGGTGGGTTAGGTTAGGTTATATTACGTTATAGACGTATATAATGTTCCCACCGAGAAGTAGGGGCAGACCCGCCAGAAATGTTGGAAAATTCTACATCCGAGATGTTAAGTTGCCTTAGGTTAGGATACATAACGTTATAGACGTATATAATTTCCGCACCGAGACGTACGGAACGACACGACGGGGATTCTGTAAAACATTCCCAGCTAGGGGCTAGATGTGTTAGGTTAGGTTATATTACGTTATAGACGTAAATAATGATCCCACCGAGAAGTTGGGGCCGACCCGCCTGGAATGTTGGAAAATACTACATCCGAGATGTTAGGTTCCCTTAGGTTAGGATATATAACGTTATAGACGTATATAATGTCCCCACGGCAAAGTACGGGCCGACACGACCTGGATTTTGTAAAACATTACCAGCGAGGGTCTAGATGGGTTAGGTAAGGTTATATTACGATATAGACGTATATAATGTGCCCACCGAGAAGTAGGGGCCGACCCGCCAGGAATGTTGGGAAATACTACATCCGAGATGTTAAGTTCCCTCAGGTTAGGACATATAAAGTTATAGACGTATATAATGTCCCCACGGCAAAGTACGGGCCGACACGACCGGAATTTTGTAAAACATTACCAGCGAGGGTCTAGGTGGGTTAGGTTAGGTTATATTGCGTTATAGACGTGTATAATGTTCCCACCGAGAATTAGGGGCCGACCAGCCAGAAATGTTGGAAAAATCTACATCCGAGATGTGAAGTTGCCTTAGGTTAGGATATATAACGTTATAGACGTATAGAATGTCAGCGCCGAGACGTACGGGAAGACATGAACGGGATTCTGTGAAACATTACCAGCGAGGGTCTAGGTGGGTTAGGTTAGGTTATATTACGTTATAGACGTATATAATGATCACACCGAGCAGTAGGGGCCGACCCGCCAGGAATGTTGGAAAATACTACATCCGAGATGTTAGGTTCCCGTAGGTTAGGATATATAACGTTATAGACGTATATAATGTCCCCACCGAGAAGTACGGGCAGACACGACCGGGATTTTGTAAAACATTACCAGCGAGGGTCTAGATGGGTTAGGTTAGGTTATATTACGATATAGACGTATATAATGTGCCCACCGAGAAGTACGGGCCGACACGACTGGGATTTTGGAAAATACTACATCCGAGATGTTAGGTTCCCTTAGGTTAGGATATATAAATTTATAGACGTATATAATGTTCGCACCGATACGTCCGGGAAGACATGAACGGGATTCTGTGAAACATTACCAGAGAGGGTCTAGGTGGGTTAGGTTAGGTTATATTACGTTATAGACGTATATAATGTTCCCACCGAGAAGTAGGGGCCGACCCGACAGAAATGTTGGGAAATTCTACATCCGAGATGTTAGGTTCCCTTAGGTTAGGATATATAAAGTTATAGACGTATATAATGTCCCCACCGAGAAGTACGGGCCGACACCACCGGGATTTTGTAAAACACTACCAGCGAGGGTCTAGATGGGTTAGGTTAGGTTATATTACGATATAGACGTATATAGTGTGCCCACCGGGCAGTAGGGGCCGACCCGCCAGGAATGTTGGAAAATACCACATCCGAGATGTTAGGTTCCCTTAGGTTAGGATATATAAGGTTATAGACGTATATAATGTCCCCACCGAGAAGTACGGGCCGACACGACCGGGATTTTGTAAAACACTACCAGCGAGGGTCTAGATGGGTTAGGTTAGGTTATATTACGATATAGACGTATATAGTGTGCCCACCGGGCAGTAGGGGCCGACCCGCCAGGAATGTTGGAAAATACCACATCCGAGATGTTAGGTTCCCTTAGGTTAGGATATATAAGGTTATAGACGTATATAATGTCCCCACCGAGAAGTACGGGCCGACACGACCGGGATTTTGTAAAACACTACCAGCGAGGGTCTAGATGGGTTAGGTTAGGTTATATTACGTTATAGACGTATATAATGATCCCACCGAGAAGTAGGGGCCGACCCGCCTGGAATGTTGGAAAATACTACATCCGAGATGTTAGGTTCCCTTAGGTTAGGATATATAACGTTATAGACGTATATAATGTCCCCACGGCAAAGTACGGGCCGACACGACCTGTATTTTGTAAAACATTACCAGCGAGGGTCTAGATGGGTTAGGTTAGGTTATATTACGATATAGACGTATATAATGTGCCCACCGAGAAGTAGGGGCCGACCCGCCAGGAATGTTGGAAAATACTACATCCGAGATGTTAGGTTCCCTTAGGTTAGTATATATAACGTTATAGACGTATATAATGTCCCCACCGAGAAGTACGGGCAGACAAGACCGGGATTTTGTAAAACATTACCAGCGAGGGTCTAGATGGGTTAGGTTAGGTTATATTACGTTATAGACGTATATAATGTGCCCACCGAGAAGTAGGGGCCGACCCGCCAGGAATATTGGAAAATACTACATCCGAGATGTTAGGTTCCCTTAGTTTAGGATATAGAAATTTATAGACGTATATAATGTCCGCACCGAGACGTACGGGAAGACATGAACGGGATTCTGTGAAACATTACCAGCGAGGGTCTAGGTGGGTTAGGTTAGGTTATATTACGTTATAGACGTATATAATGTTCCCACCGTGAAGTAGGGGCCGACCCGCCTGGAATGTTGGAAAATACTACATCCGAGATGTTAGGTTCCCTTAGGTTAGTATATATAACGTAATAGACGTATATAATGTCCCCACCGAAAAGTGCGGGCAGACACGACCGGGATTTTGTAAAACATTACCAGCGAGGGTCTAGTGGGTTAGGTTAGGTTATATTACGATATAGACGTATATAGTGTACCCACCGAGAAGTAGGGGCCGACCCGCCAGGAATGTTGGAAAATACTACATCCGAGATGTTAGGTTCCCTTAGGTTAGGATATACAAATTTATAGACGTATATAATGTCTGCACAGAGACGTACAGGAAGACATGAACGGGACTCTGTGAAACAATACCAGCGAGGGTCTAGGTGCTTTAGGTTAGGTTATATTACGTTATAGACGTATATAATGATCACACCGAGAAGTAGTGGCCGACCCGCCAGGAATGTTGGAAAATACTACATCCGAGATGTTAGGTTCCCTTAGGTTAGTATATATAACGTTATAGACGTATATAATGTCCCCACCGAGAAGTACGGGCAGACACGACCGGGATTTTGTAAAACATTACCAGCGACGGTCTAGATGGGTTAGGTAAGGTTATATTACGATATAGACGTATATAATGTGCCCACCGAGAAGTAGGGGCCGACCCGCCAGGAATGTTGAAAAATACTACATCCGAGATGTCAGGTTCCCTTAGGTTAGGATATATAAATTTATAAACGTATATAATGTCCGCACCGAGACATACGGGACGACACGACCGGGATTCTGTAAAACATTCCCAGCTAGGGGCTAGATGTGTTAGGATAGGTTATATTACGATATGGACGTATATCATGTGCCCACCGAGAAGTAGGGGCCGACCTGTCAGGAATGTTGGAAAATACTACACCCGAGATGTTACGTTCCCTTAGGTTACGATATATAACGTTATAGACGTACATAAGGCCCCAACCGAGAAGTACGGGTCGACACGACCGGGATTTTGTAAAACATTACCAGCGAGGATCTAGGTGGGTTAGGTTAGGTTATATTACGATATGGACGTATATCATGTGCCCACCGAGAAGTAGGGGCCGACCTGCCAGGAATGTTGGAAAATACTACACCCGAGATGTTACGTTCCCTTAGGTTACGATATATAACGTTATAGACGTACATAAGGCCCCAACCGAGAAGTACGGGTCGACACGACCGGGATTTTGTAAAACATTACCAGCGAGGATCTAGGTGGGTTAGGTTAGGTTATATTACGTTATAGACGTATATAATGTTCCCACCGAGAAGTAGGGGCAGACCCGCCAGAAATGTTGGAAAATTCTACATCCGAGATGTTAAGTTGCCTTAGGTTAGGATACATAACGTTATAGACGTATATAATTTCCGCACCGAGACGTACGGAACGACACGACGGGGATTCTGTAAAACATTCCCAGCTAGGGGCTAGATGTGTTAGGTTAGGTTATATTACGTTATAGACGTAAATAATGATCCCACCGAGAAGTTGGGGCCGACCCGCCTGGAATGTTGGAAAATACTACATCCGAGATGTTAGGTTCCCTTAGGTTAGGATATATAACGTTATAGACGTATATAATGATCCCACGGAGAAGTAGGGGCCGACCCGCCAGGAATGTTGGAAAATACTACATACGAGATGTTAGGTTCCCTTAGGTTAGGATATATAACGTTATAGACGTATATAATGTCCCCACCGAGAAGTACGGGCAGACGCGAACGGGATTTTGTAAAGCATTACCATCGAAGGTCTAGATGGGTTAGGTTAGGTTATATTACGATATAGACGTATATAATGTGCCCACCGAGAAGTAGGGGCCGACCCGCCAGGAATGTTGGAAAATACTACATCCGAGATGTTAAGTTCCCTAAGGTTAGGATATATAAATTTATAGACATATATAATGTCCGCACCGAGACGTACAGGAAGGCATCAACGGGATTCTGTGAAACATTACCAGCGAGGGTCTAGGTGGGTTAGGTTAGGTTATATTACGTTATAGACGTATATAATGATCCCACCGAGAAGTAGGGGCCGACCCGCCACGAATATTGGAAAATACTACATACGAGATGTTAGGTTCCCTTAGGTTAGGATATATAACGTTATAGACGTATATAATGTCCGCACCGAGACGTACGGGAAGACATGAACGGGATTCTGTGAAACATTACCAGCAAGGGGCTAGATGTGTTAGGTTAGGTTATATTACGTTATAGACGTATATAATGATCCCACCGAGAAGTAGGGCCGAACCGCCAGGAATGTTGGAAAATACTACATCCGAGATGTTAGGTTTCCTTAGGTTAGGATATATAACGTTATAGACGTATATAATGTCCCCACCGAGAAGTACGGGCAGACGCGAACGGGATTTTGTAAAACATTACCAGCGAAGGTCAAGATGGGTTAGGTTAGGTTATATTACGATATAGACGTATATAATGTGCCCACCGAGAAGTAGGGGCCGACCCGCCTGGAATGTTGGAAAATACTACATCCGAGATGTTAGGTTCCCTTACGTTAGGATATATAAATTTATAAACGTATATAATGTCCGCACCGAGACGTACGGGAAGACATGAATGGGATTCTGTGAAACATTACCAGCGAAGGTCTAGGTTGGTTAGGTTATGTTATATTACGATATGGACGTATATAATGTGCCCACCGAGAAGTACGGGCCGACACGACTGGGATTTTGTAACACATTACCAGCGAGGGTCTAGGTGGGTTAGGTTAGGTTATATTACGTTATAGACGTATATAATGTGCCCACCGAGAAGTAGGGGCCGACCCGCCAGGAATGTTGGAAAATACTACATCCGAGATGTTAGGTTCCCTTAGGTTAGTATATATAACGTTATAGACGTATATAATGTCCCCACCGAGAAGTACGGGCAGACACGACCGGGATTTTGTAAAACATTACCAGCGAGGGTGTAGATGGGTTAGGTTAGGTTATATTACGATATAGACGTATATCGTGCGCCCACCCAGAAGTAGGGGCCGACCCGCCAGGAATGTTGGAAACTACTACATCCGAGATGTTAGGTTCCCTTAGGTTAGAATATATAAATTTATAGACGTATATAATGTCCGCACCGAGACGTACAGGAAGACATGAACGGGATTCTGTGAAACAATACCAGCGAGGGTCTAGGTGGGTTAGGTTAGGTTATATTACGTTATAGACGTATATAATGATCCCACCGAGAAGTAGGGGCCGACCCGCCAGGAATGTTGGAAAATACTACATCCGAGATGTCAGGTTCCCTTACGTTAGGATATATAAATTTATAAACGTATATAATGTCCGCACCGAGACATACGGGACGACACGACCGGGATTCTGTAAAACATTCCCAGCTAGGGGCTAGATGTGTTAGGTTAGGTTATATTACGATATGGACGTATATAATGTGCCCACCGGGAAGTAGGGGCCGACCTGCCAGGAATGTTGGAAAATACTACATCCGAGATGTTAGGTTTCCTTAGGTTACGATATATAACGTTATAGACGTACATAAGGCCCCAACCGAGAAGTACGGGTCGACACGACCGGGATTTTGTAAAACATTACCAGCGAGGGTCTAGGTGGGTTAGGTTAGGTTATATTACGTTATAGACGTATATAATGTTCCCACCGAGAAGTAGGGGCCGACCCGCCAGAAATGTTGGAAAATTCTACATCCGAGATGTTAAGTTGCCTTAGGTTAGGATACATAACGTTATAGACGTATATAATTTCCGCACCGAGACGTACGGAACGACACGACGGGGATTCTGTAAAACATTACCAGCGAGGGTCTAGGTGGGTTAGGTTAGGTTATATTACGTTATAGACGTATATAATGTTCCCACCGAGAAGTACGGGCCGACCCGCCTGGAATGTTGGAAAATACTACATCCGAGATGCTAGGTTCCCTTAGGTTAGGATATATAACGTTATAGACGTATATAATGTCCCCACGGCAAAGTACGGGCCGACACAACCTGGATTTTGTAAAACATTACCAGCGAGGGTCTAGATGGGTTAGGTTAGGTTATATTACGATATAGACGTATATAATGTGCCCACCGAGAAGTAGGGGCCGACCCGCCAGGAATGTTGGAAAATACTACATCCGAGATGTTACGTTCCCTTAGGTTAGTATATATAACGTTATAGACGTATGTAATGTCCCCACCGAGAAGTACGGGCAGACACGACCGGGATTTTGTAAAACATTACCAGCGAGGGTCTAGATGGGTTAGGTTAGGTTATATTACGATATAGACGTATATAGTGTGCCCACCGAGAAGTAGGGGCCGACCCGCCAGGAATGTTGGAAAATACTACATCCGAGATGTTAGGTTCCCTTAGGTTAGGATATATAACGTTATAGACGTATATAATGTCCGCACCGAGACGTACGGGAAGACATGAACGGGATTCTGTGAAACATTACCAGCGAGGGTCTAGGTGGGTTAGGTTAGGTTATATTACGTTATAGACGTATATAATGTTCCCACCGAGAAGTAGGGGCCGACCCGCCAGGAATGTTGGGAAATACTACATCCGAGATGTTAGGTTCCCTCAGGTTAGGACATATAAAGTTATAGACGTATATAATGTCCCCACGGCAAAGTACGGGCCGACACGACCGGAATTTTGTAAAACATTACCAGCGAGGGTCTAGGTGGGTTAGGTTAGGTTATATTGCGTTATAGACGTGTATAATGTTCCCACCGAGAATTAGGGGCCGACCAGCCAGAAATGTTGGAAAAATCTACATCCGAGATGTGAAGTTGCCTTAGGTTAGGATATATAACGTTATAGACGTATAGAATGTCAGCGCCGAGACGTACGGGACGACACGACCGGGATTCTGTAGAACATTCCCAGCAAGGGGCTAGATGTGTTAGGTTAGGTTATATTACGTTATAGACGTATATAATGATCCCACCGAGAAGTAGGGCCGAACCGCCAGGAATGTTGGAAAATACTACATCCGAGATGTTAGGTTTCCTTAGGTTAGGATATATAACGTTATAGACGTATATAATGTCCCCACCGAGAAGTACGGGCAGACGCGAACGGGATTTTGTAAAACATTACCAGCGAAGGTCAAGATGGGTTAGGTTAGGTTATATTACGATATAGACGTATATAATGTGCCCACCGAGAAGTAGGGGCCGACCCGCCAGGAATGTTGGAAAATACTACATCCGAGATGTTAGGTTCCCTTACGTTAGGATATATAAATTTATAAACGTATATAATGTCCGCACCGAGACGTACGGGAGGACATGAATGGGATTCTGTGAAACATTACCAGCGAGGGTCTAGGTTGGTTAGGTTAGGTTATATTACGATATGGACGTATATAATGTGCCCACCGAGAAGTACGGGCCGACACGACTGGGATTTTGTAACACATTACCAGCGAGGGTCTAGGTGGGTTAGGTTAGGTTATATTACGTTATAGACGTATATAATGTGCCCACCGAGAAGTAGGGGCCGACCCGCCAGGAATGTTGGAAAATACTACATCCGAGATGTTAGGTTCCCTTAGGTTAGTATATATAACGTTATAGACGTATATAATGTCCCCACCGAGAAGTACGGGCAGACACGACCGGGATTTTGTAAAACATTACCAGCGAGGGTCTAGATGGGTTAGGTTAGGTTATATTACGATATAGACGTATATAGTGCGCCCACCGAGAAGTAGGGGCCGACCCGCCAGGAATGTTGGAAACTACTACATCCGAGATGTTAGGTTCCCTTAGGTTAGAATATATAAATTTATAGACGTATATAATGTCCGCACCGAGACGTACAGGAAGACATGAACGGGATTCTGTGAAACAATACCAGCGAGGGTCTAGGTGGGTTAGGTTAGGTTATATTACGTTATAGACGTATATAATGATCCCACCGAGAAGTAGGGGCCGACCCGCCAGGAATGTTGGAAAATACTACATCCGAGATGTCAGGTTCCCTTACGTTAGGATATATAAATTTATAAACGTATATAATGTCCGCACCGAGACATACGGGACGACACGACCGGGATTCTGTAAAACATTCCCAGCTAGGGGCTAGATGTGTTAGGTTAGGTTATATTACGATATGGACGTATATAATGTGCCCACCGGGAAGTAGGGGCCGACCTGCCAGGAATGTTGGAAAATACTACATCCGAGATGTTAGGTTTCCTAAGGTTACGATATATAACGTTATAGACGTACATAAGGCCCCAACCGAGAAGTACGGGTCGACACGACCGGGATTTTGTAAAACATTACCAGCGAGGGTCTAGGTGGGTTAGGTTAGGTTATATTACGTTATAGACGTATATAATGTTCCCACCGAGTAGTAGGGGCCGACCCGCCAGAAATGTTGGAAAATTCTACATCCGAGATGTTAAGTTGCCTTAGGTTAGGATACATAACGTTATAGACGTATATAATTTCCGCACCGAGACGTACGGAACGACACGACGGGGATTCTGTAAAACATTACCAGCGAGGGTCTAGGTGGGTTAGGTTAGGTTATATTACGTTATAGACGTATATAATGTTCCCACCGAGAAGTACGGGCCGACCCGCCTGGAATGTTGGAAAATACTACATCCGAGATGCTAGGTTCCCTTAGGTTAGGATATATAACGTTATAGACGTATATAATGTCCCCACGGCAAAGTACGGGCCGACACAACCTGGATTTTGTAAAACATTACCAGCGAGGGTCTAGATGGGTTAGGTTAGGTTATATTACGATATAGACGTATATAATGTGCCCACCGAGAAGTAGGGGCCGACCCGCCAGGAATGTTGGAAAATACTACATCCGAGATGTTACGTTCCCTTAGGTTAGTATATATAACGTTATAGACGTATATAATGTCCCCACCGAGAAGTACGGGCAGACACGACCGGGATTTTGTAAAACATTACCAGCGAGGGTCTAGATGGGTTAGGTTAGGTTATATTACGATATAGACGTATATAGTGTGCCCACCGAGAAGTAGGGGCCGACCCGCCAGGAATGTTGGAAAATACTACATCCGAGATGTTAGGTTCCCTTAGGTTAGAATATATAAATTTATAGACGTATATAATGTCCGCACCGAGACGTACAGGAAGACATGAACGGGATTCTGTGAAACAATACCAGCGAGGGTCTAGGTGGGTTAGGTTAGGTTATATTACGTTATAGACGTATATAATGATCCCACCGAGAAGTAGGGGCCGACCCGCCAGGAATGTTGGAAAATACTACATCCGAGATGTTAGGTTCCCTTAGGTTAGGATATATAACGTTATAGACGTATATAATGTCCCCACCGAGAAGTACGGGCAGACACGACCGGGATTTTGTAAAACATTACCAGCGAGGGTCTAGATGGGTTAGGTTAGGTTATATTACGATATAGAAGTATATAGTGTACCCACCGAGAAGTAGGGTCCGACCCGCCAGGAATGTTGGAAAATACTACATCCGAGATGTTAGGTTCCCTTAGGTTAGGATATATAAATTTATAGACGTATATAATGTCCCCACCGAGAAGTACGGGCAGACACGACCGGGATTTTGTAAAACATTACCAGCGAGGTTCTAGATGGGTTAGGTTAGGTTATATTACGATATAGACGTATATAATGTGCCCATCGAGAAGTAGGGGCCGACCCGCCAGGAATATTGGAAAATACGACATCCGAGATGTTAGGTTCCCTTAGTTTAGGATATATAAATTTATAGACGTATATAATGTCCGCTCCGAGAAGTACGGGAAGACATGAACGGGATTCTGTGAAACATTACCAGCGAGGGTCTAGGTGGGTTAGGTTAGGTTATATTACGCTATAGACGTATATAATGATCCCACCGAGAAGTAGGGGCCGACCCGCCAGGAATATTGGAAAATACTACATACGAGCTGTTAGGTTCCCTTAGGTTAGGATATATAACGTTATAGACGTATATAATGTCCGCACCGAGACGTACGGGAAGACATGAACGGGATTCTGTGAAACATTACCAGCAAGGGGCTAGATGTGTTAGGTTAGGTTATATTACGTTATAGACGTATATAATGATCCCACCGAGAAGTAGGGCCGAACCGCCAGGAATGTTGGAAAATACTACATCCGAGATGTTAGGTTTCCTTAGGTTAGGATATATAACGTTATAGACGTATATAATGTCCCCACCGAGAAGTACGGGCAGACGCGAACGGGATTTTGTAAAACATTACCAGCGAAGGTCAAGATGGGTTAGGTTAGGTTATATTACGATATAGACGTATATAATGTGCCCACCGAGAAGTAGGGGCCGACCCGCCAGGAATGTTGGAAAATACTACATCCGAGATGTTAGGTTCCCTTACGTTAGGATATATAAATTTATAAACGTATATAATGTCCGCACCGAGACGTACGGGAAGACATGAATGGGATTCTGTGAAACATTACCAGCGAGGGTCTAGGTTGGTTAGGTTAGGTTATATTACGATATGGACGTATATAATGTGCCCACCGAGAAGTACGGGCCGACACGACTGGGATTTTGTAACACATTACCAGCGAGGGTCTAGGTGGGTTAGGTTAGGTTATATTACGTTATAGACGTATATAATGTGCCCACCGAGAAGTAGGGGCCGACCCGCCAGGAATGTTGGAAAATACTACATCCGAGATGTTAGGTTCCCTTAGGTTAGTATATATAACGTTATAGACGTATATAATGTCCCCACCGAGAAGTACGGGCAGACACGACCGGGAATTTGTAAAACATTACCAGCGAGGGTGTAGATGGGTTAGGTTAGGTTATATTACGATATAGACGTATATAGTGCGCCCACCGAGAAGTAGGGGCCGACCCGCCAGGAATGTTGGAAACTACTACATCCGAGATGTTAGGTTCCCTTAGGTTAGAATATATAAATTTATAGACGTATATAATGTCCGCACCGAGACGTACAGGAAGACATGAACGGGATTCTGTGAAACAATACCAGCGAGGGTCTAGGTGGGTTAGGTTAGGTTATATTACGTTATAGACGTATATAATGATCCCACCGAGAAGTAGGGGCCGACCCGCCAGGAATGTTGGAAAATACTACATCCGAGATGTCAGGTTCCCTTACGTTAGGATATATAAATTTATAAACGTATATAATGTCCGCACCGAGACATACGGGACGACACGACCGGGATTCTGTAAAACATTCCCAGCTAGGGGCTAGATGTGTTAGGTTAGGTTATATTACGATATGGACGTATATAATGTGCCCACCGGGAAGTAGGGGCCGACCTGCCAGGAATGTTGGAAAATACTACATCCGAGATGTTAGGTTTCCTTAGGTTACGATATATAACGTTATAGACGTACATAAGGCCCCAACCGAGAAGTACGGGTCGACACGACCGGGATTTTGTAAAACATTACCAGCGAGGGTCTAGATGGGTTAGGTTAGGTTATATTACGATATAGACGTATATAATGTGCCCACCGAGAAGTAGGGGCCGACCCGCCTGGAATGTTGGAAAATACTACATCCGAGATGTTAGGTTCCCTTAGGTTAGGATATATAACGTTATAGACGTATATAATGTCCCCACGGCAAAGTACGGGCCGACACGACCTGTATTTTGTAAAACATTACCAGCGAGGGTCTAGATGGGTTAGGTTAGGTTATATTACGATATAGACGTATATAATGTGCCCACCGAGAAGTAGGGGCCGACCCGCCAGGAATGTTGGAAAATACTACATCCGAGATGTTAGGTTCCCTTAGGTTAGTATATATAACGTTATAGACGTATATAATGTCCCCACCGAGAAGTACGGGCAGACAAGACCGGGATTTTGTAAAACATTACCAGCGAGGGTCTAGATGGGTTAGGTTAGGTTATATTACGTTATAGACGTATATAATGATCCCACCGAGAAGTAGGGGCCGACCCGCCAGGAATGTTGGAAAATACTACATCCGAGATGTTAGGTTCCCGTAGGTTAGGATATATAACGTTATAGACGTATATAATGTCCCCACCGCGAAGTACGGGCAGACAAGACCGGGATTTTGTAAAACATTACCAGCGAGGGTCTAGATGGGTTAGGTTAGGTTATATTACGTTATAGACGTATATAATGTGCCCACCGAGAAGTAGGGGCCGACCCGCCAGGAATATTGGAAAATACTACATCCGAGATGTTAGGTTCCCTTAGTTTAGGATATAGAAATTTATAGACGTATATAATGTCCGCACCGAGACGTACGGGAAGACATGAACGGGATTCTGTGAAACATTACCAGCGAGTGTCTAGGTGGGTTAGGTTAGGTTATATTACGTTATAGACGTATATAATGTTCCCACCGTGAAGTAGGGGCCGACCCGCCTGGAATGTTGGAAAATACTACATCCGAGATGTTAGGTTCCCTTAGGTTAGTATATATAACGTAATAGACGTATATAATGTCCCCACCGAAAAGTGCGGGCAGACACGACCGGGATTTTGTAAAACATTACCAGCGAGGGTCTAGTGGGTTAGGTTAGGTTATATTACGATATAGACGTATATAGTGTACCCACCGAGAAGTAGGGGCCGACCCGCCAGGAATGTTGGAAAATACTACATCCGAGATGTTAGGTTCCCTTAGGTTAGGATATACAAATTTATAGACGTATATAATGTCCGCACAGAGACGTACAGGAAGACATGAACGGGACTCTGTGAAACAATACCAGCGAGGGTCTAGGTGCTTTAGGTTAGGTTATATTACGTTATAGACGTATATAATGATCACACCGAGAAGTAGTGGCCGACCCGCCAGGAATGTTGGAAAATACTACATCCGAGATGTTAGGTTCCCTTAGGTTAGTATATATAACGTTATAGACGTATATAATGTCCCCACCGAGAAGTACGGGCAGACACGACCGGGATTTTGTAAAACATTACCAGCGACGGTCTAGATGGGTTAGGTAAGGTTATATTACGATATAGACGTATATAATGTGCCCACCGAGAAGTAGGGGCCGACCCGCCAGGAATGTTGAAAAATACTACATCCGAGATGTCAGGTTCCCTTAGGTTAGGATATATAAATTTATAAACGTATATAATGTCCGCACCGAGACATACGGGACGACACGACCGGGATTCTGTAAAACATTCCCAGCTAGGGGCTAGATGTGTTAGGATAGGTTATATTACGATATGGACGTATATCATGTGCCCACCGAGAAGTAGGGGCCGACCTGCCAGGAATGTTGGAAAATACTACACCCGAGATGTTACGTTCCCTTAGGTTACGATATATAACGTTATAGACGTACATAAGGCCCCAACCGAGAAGTACGGGTCGACACGACCGGGATTTTGTAAAACATTACCAGCGAGGATCTAGGTGGGTTAGGTTAGGTTATATTACGTTATAGACGTATATAATGTTCCCACCGAGAAGTAGGGGCAGACCCGCCAGAAATGTTGGAAAATTCTACATCCGAGATGTTAAGTTGCCTTAGGTTAGGATACATAACGTTATAGACGTATATAATTTCCGCACCGAGACGTACGGAACGACACGACGGGGATTCTGTAAAACATTCCCAGCTAGGGGCTAGATGTGTTAGGTTAGGTTATATTACGTTATAGACGTAAATAATGATCCCACCGAGAAGTTGGGGCCGACCCGCCTGGAATGTTGGAAAATACTACATCCGAGATGTTAGGTTCCCTTAGGTTAGGATATATAACGTTATAGACGTATATAATGTCCCCACGGCAAAGTACGGGCCGACACGACCTGGATTTTGTAAAACATTACCAGCGAGGGTCTAGATGGGTTAGGTAAGGTTATATTACGATATAGACGTATATAATGTGCCCACCGAGAAGTAGGGGCCGACCCGCCAGGAATGTTGGAAAAATCTACATCCGAGATGTGAAGTTGCCTTAGGTTAGGATATATAACGTTATAGACGTATAGAATGTCAGCGCCGAGACGTACGGGAAGACATGAACGGGATTCTGTGAAACATTACCAGCGAGGGTCTAGGTGGGTTAGGTTAGGTTATATTACGTTATAGACGTATATAATGATCACACCGAGCAGTAGGGGCCGACCCGCCAGGAATGTTGGAAAATACTACATCCGAGATGTTAGGTTCCCGTAGGTTAGGATATATAACGTTATAGACGTATATAATGTCCCCACCGAGAAGTACGGGCAGACACGACCGGGATTTTGTAAAACATTACCAGCGAGGGTCTAGATGGGTTAGGTTAGGTTATATTACGATATAGACGTATATAATGTGCCCACCGAGAAGTACGGGCCGACACGACTGGGATTTTGGAAAATACTACATCCGAGATGTTAGGTTCCCTTAGGTTAGGATATATAAATTTATAGACGTATATAATGTTCGCACCGATACGTCCGGGAAGACATGAACGGGATTCTGTGAAACATTACCAGAGAGGGTCTAGGTGGGTTAGGTTAGGTTATATTACGTTATAGACGTATATAATGTTCCCACCGAGAAGTAGGGGCCGACCCGACAGAAATGTTGGGAAATTCTACATCCGAGATGTTAGGTTCCCTTAGGTTAGGATATATAAAGTTATAGACGTATATAATGTCCCCACCGAGAAGTACGGGCCGACACCACCGGGATTTTGTAAAACACTACCAGCGAGGGTCTAGATGGGTTAGGTTAGGTTATATTACGATATAGACGTATATAGTGTGCCCACCGGGCAGTAGGGGCCGACCCGCCAGGAATGTTGGAAAATACCACATCCGAGATGTTAGGTTCCCTTAGGTTAGGATATATAAGGTTATAGACGTATATAATGTCCCCACCGAGAAGTACGGGCCGACACGACCGGGATTTTGTAAAACACTACCAGCGAGGGTCTAGATGGGTTAGGTTAGGTTATATTACGATATAGACGTATATAGTGTGCCCACCGGGCAGTAGGGGCCGACCCGCCAGGAATGTTGGAAAATACCACATCCGAGATGTTAGGTTCCCTTAGGTTAGGATATATAAGGTTATAGACGTATATAATGTCCCCACCGAGAAGTACGGGCCGACACGACCGGGATTTTGTAAAACACTACCAGCGAGGGTCTAGATGGGTTAGGTTAGGTTATATTACGTTATAGACGTATATAATGATCCCACCGAGAAGTAGGGGCCGACCCGCCTGGAATGTTGGAAAATACTACATCCGAGATGTTAGGTTCCCTTAGGTTAGGATATATAACGTTATAGACGTATATAATGTCCCCACGGCAAAGTACGGGCCGACACGACCTGTATTTTGTAAAACATTACCAGCGAGGGTCTAGATGGGTTAGGTTAGGTTATATTACGATATAGACGTATATAATGTGCCCACCGAGAAGTAGGGGCCGACCCGCCAGGAATGTTGGAAAATACTACATCCGAGATGTTAGGTTCCCTTAGGTTAGTATATATAACGTTATAGACGTATATAATGTCCCCACCGAGAAGTACGGGCAGACAAGACCGGGATTTTGTAAAACATTACCAGCGAGGGTCTAGATGGGTTAGGTTAGGTTATATTACGTTATAGACGTATATAATGATCCCACCGAGAAGTAGGGGCCGACCCGCCAGGAATGTTGGAAAATACTACATCCGAGATGTTAGGTTCCCGTAGGTTAGGATATATAACGTTATAGACGTATATAATGTCCCCACCGAGAAGTACGGGCAGACAAGACCGGGATTTTGTAAAACATTACCAGCGAGGGTCTAGATGGGTTAGGTTAGGTTATATTACGTTATAGACGTATATAATGTGCCCACCGAGAAGTACGGGCCGACCCGCCAGGAATATTGGAAAATACTACATCCGAGATGTTAGGTTCCCTTAGTTTAGGATATAGAAATTTATAGACGTATATAATGTCCGCACCGAGACGTACGGGAAGACATGAACGGGATTCTGTGAAACATTACCAGCGAGGGTCTAGGTGGGTTAGGTTAGGTTATATTACGTTATAGACGTATATAATGTTCCCACCGTGAAGTAGGGGCCGACCCGCCTGGAATGTTGGAAAATACTACATCCGAGATGTTAGGTTCCCTTAGGTTAGTATATATAACGTAATAGACGTATATAATGTCCCCACCGAAAAGTGCGGGCAGACACGACCGGGATTTTGTAAAACATTACCAACGAGGGTCTAGTGGGTTAGGTTAGGTTATATTACGATATAGACGTATATAGTGTACCCACCGAGAAGTAGGGGCCGACCCGCCAGGAATGTTGGAAAATACTACATCCGAGATGTTAGGTTCCCTTAGGTTAGGATATACAAATTTATAGACGTATATAATGTCCGCACAGAGACGTACAGGAAGACATGAACGGGACTCTGTGAAACAATACCAGCGAGGGTCTAGGTGCTTTAGGTTAGGTTATATTATGTTATAGACGTATATAATGATCACACCGAGAAGTAGTGGCCGACCCGCCAGGAATGTTGGAAAATACTACATCCGAGATGTTAGGTTCCCTTAGGTTAGTATATATAACGTTATAGACGTATATAATGTCCCCACCGAGAAGTACGGGCAGACACGACCGGGATTTTGTAAAACATTACCAGCGACGGTCTAGATGGGTTAGGTAAGGTTATATTACGATATAGACGTATATAATGTGCCCACCGAGAAGTAGGGGCCGACCCGCCAGGAATGTTGAAAAATACTACATCCGAGATGTCAGGTTCCCTTAGGTTAGGATATATAAATTTATAAACGTATATAATGTCCGCACCGAGACATACGGGACGACACGACCGGGATTCTGTAAAACATTCCCAGCTAGGGGCTAGATGTGTTAGGATAGGTTATATTACGATATGGACGTATATCATGTGCCCACCGAGAAGTAGGGGCCGACCTGTCAGGAATGTTGGAAAATACTACACCCGAGATGTTACGTTCCCTTAGGTTACGATATATAACGTTATAGACGTACATAAGGCCCCAACCGAGAAGTACGGGTCGACACGACCGGGATTTTGTAAAACATTACCAGCGAGGATCTAGGTGGGTTAGGTTAGGTTATATTACGATATGGACGTATATCATGTGCCCACCGAGAAGTAGGGGCCGACCTGCCAGGAATGTTGGAAAATACTACACCCGAGATGTTACGTTCCCTTAGGTTACGATATATAACGTTATAGACGTACATAAGGCCCCAACCGAGAAGTACGGGTCGACACGACCGGGATTTTGTAAAACATTACCAGCGAGGATCTAGGTGGGTTAGGTTAGGTTATATTACGTTATAGACGTATATAATGTTCCCACCGAGAAGTAGGGGCAGACCCGCCAGAAATGTTGGAAAATTCTACATCCGAGATGTTAAGTTGCCTTAGGTTAGGATACATAACGTTATAGACGTATATAATTTCCGCACCGAGACGTACGGAACGACACGACCGGGATTCTGTAAAACATTCCCAGCTAGGGGCTAGATGTGTTAGGTTAGGTTATATTACGTTATAGACGTAAATAATGATCCCACCGAGAAGTTGGGGCCGACCCGCCTGGAATGTTGGAAAATACTACATCCGAGATGTTAGGTTCCCTTAGGTTAGGATATATAACGTTATAGACGTATATAATGATCCCACGGAGAAGTAGGGGCCGACCCGCCAGGAATGTTGGAAAATACTACATACGAGATGTTAGGTTCCCTTAGGTTAGGATATATAACGTTATAGACGTATATAATGTCCCCACCGAGAAGTACGGGCAGACGCGAACGGGATTTTGTAAAACATTACCATCGAAGGTCTAGATGGGTTAGGTTAGGTTATATTACGATATAGACGTATATAATGTGCCCACCGAGAAGTAGGGGCCGACCCGCCAGGAATGTTGGAAAATACTACATCCGAGATGTTAAGTTCCCTAAGGTTAGGATATATAAATTTATAGACATATATAATGTCCGCACCGAGACGTACAGGAAGGCATCAACGGGATTCTGTGAAACATTACCAGCGAGGGTCTAGGTGGGTTAGGTTAGGTTATATTACGTTATAGACGTATATAATGATCCCACCGAGAAGTAGGGGCCGACCCGCCAGGAATATTGGAAAATACTACATACGAGATGTTAGGTTCCCTTAGGTTAGGATATATAACGTTATAGACGTATATAATGTCCGCACCGAGACGTACGGGAAGACATGAACGGGATTCTGTGAAACATTACCAGCAAGGGGCTAGATGTGTTAGGTTAGGTTATATTACGTTATAGACGTATATAATGATCCCACCGAGAAGTAGGGGCCGACCCGCCAGGAATGTTGGAAAATACTACATCCGAGATGTTAGGTTCCCTTACGTTAGGATATATAAATTTATAAACGTATATAATGTCCGCACCGAGACGTACGGGAAGACATGAATGGGATTCTGTGAAACATTACCAGCGAGGGTCTAGGTTGGTTAGGTTAGGTTATATTACGATATGGACGTATATAATGTGCCCACCGAGAAGTACGGGCCGACACGACTGGGATTTTGTAACACATTACCAGCGAGGGTCTAGGTGGGTTAGGTTAGGTTATATTACGTTATAGACGTATATAATGTGCCCACCGAGAAGTAGGGGCCGACCCGCCAGGAATGTTGGAAAATACTACATCCGAGATGTTAGGTTCCCTTAGGTTAGTATATATAACGTTATAGACGTATATAATGTCCCCACCGAGAAGTACGGGCAGACACGACCGGGATTTTGTAAAACATTACCAGCGAGGGTGTAGATGGGTTAGGTTAGGTTATATTACGATATAGACGTATATAGTGCGCCCACCGAGAAGTAGGGGCCGACCCGCCAGGAATGTTGGAAACTACTACATCCGAGATGTTAGGTTCCCTTAGGTTAGAATATATAAATTTATAGACGTATATAATGTCCGCACCGAGACGTACAGGAAGACATGAACGGGATTCTGTGAAACAATACCAGCGAGGGTCTAGGTGGGTTAGGTTAGGTTATATTACGTTATAGACGTATATAATGATCCCACCGAGAAGTAGGGGCCGACCCGCCAGGAATGTTGGAAAATACTACATCCGAGATGTCAGGTTCCCTTACGTTAGGATATATAAATTTATAAACGTATATAATGTCCGCACCGAGACATACGGGACGACACGACCGGGATTCTGTAAAACATTCCCAGCTAGGGGCTAGATGTGTTAGGTTAGGTTATATTACGATATGGACGTATATAATGTGCCCACCGGGAAGTAGGGGCCGACCTGCCAGGAATGTTGGAAAATACTACATCCGAGATGTTAGGTTTCCTTAGGTTACGATATATAACGTTATAGACGTACATAAGGCCCCAACCGAGAAGTACGGGTCGACACGACCGGGATTTTGTAAAACATTACCAGCGAGGATCTAGGTGGGTTAGGTTAGGTTATATTACGTTATAGACGTATATAATGTTCCCACCGAGAAGTAGGGGCCGACCCGCCAGAAATGTTGGAAAATTCTACATCCGAGATGTTAAGTTGCCTTAGGTTAGGATACATAACGTTATAGACGTATATAATTTCCGCACCGAGACGTACGGAACGACACGACGGGGATTCTGTAAAACATTACCAGCGAGGGTCTAGGTGGGTTAGGTTAGGTTATATTACGTTATAGACGTATATAATGTTCCCACCGAGAAGTACGGGCCGACCCGCCTGGAATGTTGGAAAATACTACATCCGAGATGCTAGGTTCCCTTAGGTTAGGATATATAACGTTATAGACGTATATAATGTCCCCACGGCAAAGTACGGGCCGACACAACCTGGATTTTGTAAAACATTACCAGCGAGGGTCTAGATGGGTTAGGTTAGGTTATATTACGATATAGACGTATATAATGTGCCCACCGAGAAGTAGGGGCCGACCCGCCAGGAATGTTGGAAAATACTACATCCGAGATGTTACGTTCCCTTAGGTTAGTATATATAACGTTATAGACGTATATAATGTCCCCACCGAGAAGTACGGGCAGACACGACCGGGATTTTGTAAAACATTACCAGCGAGGGTCTAGATGGGTTAGGTTAGGTTATATTACGATATAGACGTATATAGTGTGCCCACCGAGAAGTAGGGGCCGACCCGCCAGGAATGTTGGAAAATACTACATCCGAGATGTTAGGTTCCCTTAGGTTAGGATATATAACGTTATAGACGTATATAATGTCCGCACCGAGACGTACGGGAAGACATGAACGGGATTCTGTGAAACATTACCAGCGAGGGTCTAGGTGGGTTAGGTTAGGTTATATTACGTTATAGACGTATATAATGTTCCCACCGAGAAGTAGGGGCCGACCCGCCAGGAATGTTGGGAAATACTACATCCGAGATGTTAGGTTCCCTCAGGTTAGGACATATAAAGTTATAGACGTATATAATGTCCCCACGGCAAAGTACGGGCCGACACGACCGGAATTTTGTAAAACATTACCAGCGAGGGTCTAGGTGGGTTAGGTTAGGTTATATTGCGTTATAGACGTGTATAATGTTCCCACCGAGAATTAGGGGCCGACCAGCCAGAAATGTTGGAAAAATCTACATCCGAGATGTGAAGTTGCCTTAGGTTAGGATATATAACGTTATAGACGTATAGAATGTCAGCGCCGAGACGTACGGGACGACACGACCGGGATTCTGTAGAACATTCCCAGCAAGGGGCTAGATGTGTTAGGTTAGGTTATATTACGTTATAGACGTATATAATGATCCCACCGAGAAGTAGGGCCGAACCGCCAGGAATGTTGGAAAATACTACATCCGAGATGTTAGGTTTCCTTAGGTTAGGATATATAACGTTATAGACGTATATAATGTCCCCACCGAGAAGTACGGGCAGACGCGAACGGGATTTTGTAAAACATTACCAGCGAAGGTCAAGATGGGTTAGGTTAGGTTATATTACGATATAGACGTATATAATGTGCCCACCGAGAAGTAGGGGCCGACCCGCCAGGAATGTTGGAAAATACTACATCCGAGATGTTAGGTTCCCTTACGTTAGGATATATAAATTTATAAACGTATATAATGTCCGCACCGAGACGTACGGGAAGACATGAATGGGATTCTGTGAAACATTACCAGCGAGGGTCTAGGTTGGTTAGGTTAGGTTATATTACGATATGGACGTATATAATGTGCCCACCGAGAAGTACGGGCCGACACGACTGGGATTTTGTAACACATTACCAGCGAGGGTCTAGGTGGGTTAGGTTAGGTTATATTACGTTATAGACGTATATAATGTGCCCACCGAGAAGTAGGGGCCGACCCGCCAGGAATGTTGGAAAATACTACATCCGAGATGTTAGGTTCCCTTAGGTTAGTATATATAACGTTATAGACGTATATAATGTCCCCACCGAGAAGTACGGGCAGACACGACCGGGATTTTGTAAAACATTACCAGCGAGGGTCTAGATGGGTTAGGTTAGGTTATATTACGATATAGACGTATATAGTGCGCCCACCGAGAAGTAGGGGCCGACCCGCCAGGAATGTTGGAAACTACTACATCCGAGATGTTAGGTTCCCTTAGGTTAGAATATATAAATTTATAGACGTATATAATGTCCGCACCGAGACGTACAGGAAGACATGAACGGGATTCTGTGAAACAATACCAGCGAGGGTCTAGGTGGGTTAGGTTAGGTTATATTACGTTATAGACGTATATAATGATCCCACCGAGAAGTAGGGGCCGACCCGCCAGGAATGTTGGAAAATACTACATCCGAGATGTCAGGTTCCCTTACGTTAGGATATATAAATTTATAAACGTATATAATGTCCGCACCGAGACATACGGGACGACACGACCGGGATTCTGTAAAACATTCCCAGCTAGGGGCTAGATGTGTTAGGTTAGGTTATATTACGATATGGACGTATATAATGTGCCCACCGGGAAGTAGGGGCCGACCTGCCAGGAATGTTGGAAAATACTACATCCGAGATGTTAGGTTTCCTTAGGTTACGATATATAACGTTATAGACGTACATAAGGCCCCAACCGAGAAGTACGGGTCGACACGACCGGGATTTTGTAAAACATTACCAGCGAGGGTCTAGGTGGGTTAGGTTAGGTTATATTACGTTATAGACGTATATAATGTTCCCACCGAGAAGTAGGGGCCGACCCGCCAGAAATGTTGGAAAATTCTACATCCGAGATGTTAAGTTGCCTTAGGTTAGGATACATAACGTTATAGACGTATATAATTTCCGCACCGAGACGTACGGAACGACACGACGGGGATTCTGTAAAACATTACCAGCGAGGGTCTAGGTGGGTTAGGTTAGGTTATATTACGTTATAGACGTATATAATGTTCCCACCGAGAAGTACGGGCCGACCCGCCTGGAATGTTGGAAAATACTACATCCGAGATGCTAGGTTCCCTTAGGTTAGGATATATAACGTTATAGACGTATATAATGTCCCCACGGCAAAGTACGGGCCGACACAACCTGGATTTTGTAAAACATTACCAGCGAGGGTCTAGATGGGTTAGGTTAGGTTATATTACGATATAGACATATATAATGTGCCCACCGAGAAGTAGGGGCCGACCCGCCAGGAATGTTGGAAAATACTACATCCGAGATGTTACGTTCCCTTAGGTTAGTATATATAACGTTATAGACGTATATAATGTCCCCACCGAGAAGTACGGGCAGACACGACCGGGATTTTGTAAAACATTACCAGCGAGGGTCTAGATGG
Source organism: Xylocopa violacea (assembly GCA_963969225.1). Lineage (NCBI taxonomy): Eukaryota > Metazoa > Arthropoda > Insecta > Hymenoptera > Apidae > Xylocopa > Xylocopa violacea. The sequence continues at coordinate 3,735,079 of CAXAJV010000928.1, forward strand.
GTTAGGTTAGGTTATATTACGATATAGACGTATATAGTGTGCCCACCGAGAAGTAGGGGCCGACCCGCCAGGAATGTTGGAAAATACTACATCCGAGATGTTAGGTTCCCTTAGGTTAGGATATATAACGTTATAGACGTATATAATGTCCGCACCGAGACGTACGGGAAGACATGAACGGGATTCTGTGAAACATTACCAGCGAGGGTCTAGGTGGGTTAGGTTAGGTTATATTACGTTATAGACGTATATAATGTTCCCACCGAGAAGTAGGGGCCGACCCGCCAGGAATGTTGGGAAATACTACATCCGAGATGTTAGGTTCCCTCAGGTTAGGACATATAAAGTTATAGACGTATATAATGTCCCCACGGCAAAGTACGGGCCGACACGACCGGAATTTTGTAAAACATTACCAGCGAGGGTCTAGGTGGGTTAGGTTAGGTTATATTGCGTTATAGACGTGTATAATGTTCCCACCGAGAATTAGGGGCCGACCAGCCAGAAATGTTGGAAAAATCTACATCCGAGATGTGAAGTTGCCTTAGGTTAGGATATATAACGTTATAGACGTATAGAATGTCAGCGCCGAGACGTACGGGACGACACGACCGGGATTCTGTAGAACATTCCCAGCAAGGGGCTAGATGTGTTAGGTTAGGTTATATTACGTTATAGACGTATATAATGATCCCACCGAGAAGTAGGGCCGAACCGCCAGGAATGTTGGAAAATACTACATCCGAGATGTTAGGTTTCCTTAGGTTAGGATATATAACGTTATAGACGTATATAATGTCCCCACCGAGAAGTACGGGCAGACGCGAACGGGATTTTGTAAAACATTACCAGCGAAGGTCAAGATGGGTTAGGTTAGGTTATATTACGATATAGACGTATATAATGTGCCCACCGAGAAGTAGGGGCCGACCCGCCAGGAATGTTGGAAAATACTACATCCGAGATGTTAGGTTCCCTTACGTTAGGATATATAAATTTATAAACGTATATAATGTCCGCACCGAGACGTACGGGAAGACATGAATGGGATTCTGTGAAACATTACCAGCGAGGGTCTAGGTTGGTTAGGTTAGGTTATATTACGATATGGACGTATATAATGTGCCCACCGAGAAGTACGGGCCGACACGACTGGGATTTTGTAACACATTACCAGCGAGGGTCCAGGTGGGTTAGGTTAGGTTATATTACGTTATAGACGTATATAATGTGCCCACCGAGAAGTAGGGGCCGACCCGCCAGGAATGTTGGAAAATACTACATCCGAGATGTTAGGTTCCCTTAGGTTATTATATATAACGTTATAGACGTATATAATGTCCCCACCGAGAAGTACGGGCAGACACGACCGGGATTTTGTAAAACATTACCAGCGAGGGTGTAGATGGGTTAGGTTAGGTTATATTACGATATAGACGTATATAGTGCGCCCACCGAGAAGTAGGGGCCGACCCGCCAGGAATGTTGGAAACTACTACATCCGAGATGTTAGGTTCCCTTAGGTTAGAATATATAAATTTATAGACGTATATAATGTCCGCACCGAGACGTACAGGAAGACATGAACGGGATTCTGTGAAACAATACCAGCGAGGGTCTAGGTGGGTTAGGTTAGGTTATATTACGTTATAGACGTATATAATGATCCCACCGAGAAGTAGGGGCCGACCCGCCAGGAATGTTGGAAAATACTACATCCGAGATGTCAGGTTCCCTTACGTTAGGATATATAAATTTATAAACGTATATAATGTCCGCACCGAGACATACGGGACGACACGACCGGGATTCTGTAAAACATTCCCAGCTAGGGGCTAGATGTGTTAGGTTAGGTTATATTACGATATGGACGTATATAATGTGCCCACCGGGAAGTAGGGGCCGACCTGCCAGGAATGTTGGAAAATACTACATCCGAGATGTTAGGTTTCCTAAGGTTACGATATATAACGTTATAGACGTACATAAGGCCCCAACCGAGAAGTACGGGTCGACACGACCGGGATTTTGTAAAACATTACCAGCGAGGGTCTAGGTGGGTTAGATTAGGTTATATTACGTTATAGACGTATATAATGTTCCCACCGAGAAGTAGGGGCCGACCCGCCAGAAATGTTGGAAAATTCTACATCCGAGATGTTAAGTTGCCTTAGGTTAGGATACATAACGTTATAGACGTATATAATTTCCGCACCGAGACGTACGGAACGACACGACGGGGATTCTGTAAAACATTACCAGCGAGGGTCTAGGTGGGTTAGGTTAGGTTATATTACGTTATAGACGTATATAATGTTCCCACCGAGAAGTACGGGCCGACCCGCCTGGAATGTTGGAAAATACTACATCCGAGATGCTAGGTTCCCTTAGGTTAGGATATATAACGTTATAGACGTATATAATGTCCCCACGGCAAAGTACGGGCCGACACAACCTGGATTTTGTAAAACATTACCAGCGAGGGTCTAGATGGGTTAGGTTAGGTTATATTACGATATAGACGTATATAATGTGCCCACCGAGAAGTAGGGGCCGACCCGCCAGGAATGTTGGAAAATACTACATCCGAGATGTTACGTTCCCTTAGGTTAGTATATATAACGTTATAGACGTATATAATGTCCCCACCGAGAAGTACGGGCAGACACGACCGGGATTTTGTAAAACATTACCAGCGAGGGTCTAGATGGGTTAGGTTAGGTTATATTACGATATAGACGTATATAGTGTGCCCACCGAGAAGTAGGGGCCGACCCGCCAGGAATGTTGGAAAATACTACATCCGAGATGTTAGGTTCCCTTAGGTTAGAATATATAAATTTATAGACGTATATAATGTCCGCACCGAGACGTACAGGAAGACATGAACGGGATTCTGTGAAACAATACCAGCGAGGGTCTAGGTGGGTTAGGTTAGGTTATATTACGTTATAGACGTATATAATGATCCCACCGAGAAGTAGGGGCCGACCCGCCAGGAATGTTGGAAAATACTACATCCGAGATGTTAGGTTCCCTTAGGTTAGGATATATAACGTTATAGACGTATATAATGTCCCCACCGAGAAGTACGGGCAGACACGACCGGGATTTTGTAAAACATTACCAGCGAGGGTCTAGATGGGTTAGGTTAGGTTATATTACGATATAGAAGTATATAGTGTACCCACCGAGAAGTAGGGTCCGACCCGCCAGGAATGTTGGAAAATACTACATCCGAGATGTTAGGTTCCCTTAGGTTAGGATATATAACGTTATAGACGTATATAATGTCCCCACGGCAAAGTACGGGCCGACACAACCTGGATTTTGTAAAACATTACCAGCGAGGGTCTAGATGGGTTAGGTTAGGTTATATTACGATATAGACGTATATAATGTGCCCACCGAGAAGTAGGGGCCGACCCGCCAGGAATGTTGGAAAATACTACATCCGAGATGTTAGGTTCCCTTAGGTTAGTATATATAACGTTATAGACGTATATAATGTCCCCACCGAGAAGTACGGGCAGACACGACCGGGATTTTGTAAAACATTACCAGCGAGGGTCTAGATGGGTTAGGTTAGGTTATATTACGATATAGACGTATATAGTGTGCCCATCGAGAAGTAGGGGCCGACCCGCCAGGAATATTGGAAAATACGACATCCGAGATGTTAGGTTCCCTTAGTTTAGGATATATAAATTTATAGACGTATATAATGTCCGCACCGAGACGTACGGGAAGACATGAACGGGATTCTGTGAAACATTACCAGCGAGGGTCTAGGTGGGTTAGGTTAGGTTATATTACGTTATAGACGTATATAATGATCCCACCGAGAAGTAGGGGCCGACCCGCCAGGAATGTTGGAAAATACTACATCCGAGATGTTAGGTTCCCTTAGGTTAGGATATATAACGTTATAGACGTATATAATGTCCCCACCGAGAAGTACGGGCAGACACGACCGGGATTTTGTAAAACATTACCAGCGAGGGTCTAGATGGGTTAGGTTAGGTTATATTACGATATAGAAGTATATAGTGTACCCACCGAGAAGTAGGGTCCGACCCGCCAGGAATGTTGGAAAATACTACATCCGAGATGTTAGGTTCCCTTAGGTTAGGATATATAAATTTATAGACGTATATAATGTCCCCACCGAGAAGTACGGGCAGACACGACCGGGATTTTGTAAAACATTACCAGCGAGGTTCTAGATGGGTTAGGTTAGGTTATATTACGATATAGACGTATATAATGTGCCCATCGAGAAGTAGGGGCCGACCCGCCAGGAATATTGGAAAATACGACATCCGAGATGTTAGGTTCCCTTAGTTTAGGATATATAAATTTATAGACGTATATAATGTCCGCTCCGAGAAGTACGGGAAGACATGAACGGGATTCTGTGAAACATTACCAGCGAGGGTCTAGGTGGGTTAGGTTAGGTTATATTACGTTATAGACGTATATAATGTTCCCACCGAGAATTAGGGGCCGACCCGCCTGGAATGTTGGAAAATACTACATCCGAGATGTTAGGTTCCCTTAGGTTAGGATATATAACGTTATAGACGTATATAATGTCCCCACGGCAAAGTACGGGCCGACACGACCGGGATTTTGTAAAACATTACCAGCGAGGGTCTAGATGGGTTAGGTAAGGTTATATTACGATATAGACGTATATAATGTGCCCACCGAGAAGTAGGGGCCGACCCGCCAGGAATGTTGAAAAATACTACATCCGAGATGTTAGGTTCCCTTAGGTTAGGATATATAACGTTATAGACGTATATAATGTCCCCACGGCAAAGTACGGGCCGACACGACCTGGATTTTGTAAAACATTACCAGCGAGGGTCCAGATGGGTTAGGTTAGGTTATATTACGATATAGACGTATATAATGTGCCCACCGAGAAGTAGGGGCCGACCCGCCAGGAATGTTGGAAAATACTACATCCGAGATGTTAGGTTCCCTTAGGTTAGTATATATAACGTTATAGACGTATATAATGTCCCCACCGAGAAGTACGGGCAGACACGACCGGGATTTTGTAAAACATTACCAGCGAGGGTCTAGATGGGTTAGGTTAGGTTATATTACGATATGGACGTATATATTGTGCCCACCGAGAAGTAGGGGCCGACCCGCCAGGAATGTTGGAAAATACTACATCCGAGATGTTAGGTTCCCTTAGATTAGAATATATAAATTTATAGACGTATATAATGTCCGCTCCGAGAAGTACGGGAAGACATGAACGGGATTCTGTGAAACATTACCAGCGAGGGTCTAGGTGGGTTAGGTTAGGTTATATTACGTTATAGACGTATATAATGTGCCCACCGAGAAGTAGGGGCCGACCCGCCAGGAATGTTGGAAAATACTACATCCGAGATGTTACGTTCCCTTAGGTTAGTATATATAACGTTATAGACGTATATAATGTCCCCACCGAGAAGTACGGGCAGACACGACCGGGATTTTGTAAAACATTACCAGCGAGGGTCTAGATGGGTTAGGTTAGGTTATATTACGATATAGACGTATATAGTGTGCCCACCGAGAAGTAGGGGCCGACCCGCCAGGAATGTTGGAAAATACTACATCCGAGATGTTAGGTTCCCTTAGGTTAGGATATATAACGTTATAGACGTATATAATGTCCGCACCGAGACGTACGGGAAGACATGAACGGGATTCTGTGAAACATTACCAGCGAGGGTCTAGGTGGGTTAGGTTAGGTTATATTACGTTATAGACGTATATAATGTTCCCACCGAGAAGTAGGGGCCGACCCGCCAGGAATGTTGGGAAATACTACATCCGAGATGTTAGGTTCCCTCAGGTTAGGACATATAAAGTTATAGACGTATATAATGTCCCCACGGCAAAGTACGGGCCGACACGACCGGAATTTTGTAAAACATTACCAGCGAGGGTCTAGGTGGGTTAGGTTAGGTTATATTGCGTTATAGACGTGTATAATGTTCCCACCGAGAATTAGGGGCCGACCAGCCAGAAATGTTGGAAAAATCTACATCCGAGATGTGAAGTTGCCTTAGGTTAGGATATATAACGTTATAGACGTATAGAATGTCAGCGCCGAGACGTACGGGACGACACGACCGGGATTCTGTAGAACATTCCCAGCAAGGGGCTAGATGTGTTAGGTTAGGTTATATTACGTTATAGACGTATATAATGATCCCACCGAGAAGTAGGGCCGAACCGCCAGGAATGTTGGAAAATACTACATACGAGATGTTAGGTTTCCTTAGGTTAGGATATATAACGTTATAGACGTATATAATGTCCCCACCGAGAAGTACGGGCAGACGCGAACGGGATTTTGTAAAACATTACCAGCGAAGGTCAAGATGGGTTAGGTTAGGTTATATTACGATATAGACGTATATAATGTGCCCACCGAGAAGTAGGGGCCGACCCGCCAGGAATGTTGGAAAATACTACATCCGAGATGTTACGTTCCCTTAGGTTAGTATATATAACGTTATAGACGTATATAATGTCCCCACCGAGAAGTACGAGCAGACACGACCGGGATTTTGTAAAACATTACCAGCGAGGGTCTAGATGGGTTAGGTTAGGTTATATTACGATATAGACGTATATAGTGTGCCCACCGAGAAGTAGGGGCCGACCCGCCAGGAATGTTGGAAAATACTACATCCGAGATGTTAGGTTCCCTTAGGTTAGAATATATAAATTTATAGACGTATATAATGTCCGCACCGAGACGTACAGGAAGACATGAACGGGATTCTGTGAAACAATACCAGCGAGGGTCTAGGTGGGTTAGGTTAGGTTATATTACGTTATAGACGTATATAATGATCCCACCGAGAAGTAGGGGCCGACCCGCCAGGAATGTTGGAAGATACTACATCCGAGATGTTAGGTTCCCTTAGGTTAGGATATATAACGTTATAGACGTATATAATGTCCCCACCGAGAAGTACGGGCAGACACGACCGGGATTTTGTAAAACATTACCAGCGAGGGTCTAGATGGGTTAGGTTAGGTTATATTACGATATAGAAGTATATAGTGTACCCACCGAGAAGTAGGGTCCGACCCGCCAGGAATGTTGGAAAATACTACATCCGAGATGTTAGGTTCCCTTAGGTTAGGATATATAAATTTATAGACGTATATAATGTCCCCACCGAGAAGTACGGGCAGACACGACCGGGATTTTGTAAAACATTACCAGCGAGGTTCTAGATGGGTTAGGTTAGGTTATATTACGATATAGACGTATATAATGTGCCCATCGAGAAGTAGGGGCCGACCCGCCAGGAATATTCGAAAATACGACATCCGAGATGTTAGGTTCCCTTAGTTTAGGATATATAAATTTATAGACGTATATAATGTCCGCTCCGAGAAGTACGGGAAGACATGAACGGGATTCTGTGAAACATTACCAGCGAGGGTCTAGGTGGGTTAGGTTAGGTTATATTACGTTATAGACGTATATAATGTTCCCACCGAGAATTAGGGGCCGACCCGCCTGGAATGTTGGAAAATACTACATCCGAGATGTTAGGTTCCCTTAGGTTAGGATATATAACGTTATAGACGTATATAATGTCCCCACGGCAAAGTACCGGCCGACACGACCTGGATTTTGTAAAACATTACCAGCGAGGGTCCAGATGGGTTAGGTTAGGTTATATTACGATATAGACGTATATAATGTGCCCACCGAGAAGTAGGGGCCGACCCGCCAGGAATGTTGGAAAATACTACATCCGAGATGTTAGGTTTCCTTAGGTTAGTATATATAACGTTATAGACGTATATAATGTCCCCACCGAGAAGTACGGGCAGACACGACCGGGATTTTGTAAAACATTACCAGCGAGGGTCTAGATGGGTTAGGTTAGGTTATATTACGATATAGACGTATATAGTGTGCCCATCGAGAAGTAGGGGCCGACCCGCCAGGAATATTGGAAAATACGACATCCGAGATGTTAGGTTCCCTTAGTTTAGGATATATAAATTTATAGACGTATATAATGTCCGCTCCGAGAAGTACGGGAAGACATGAACGGGATTCTGTGAAACATTACCAGCGAGGGTCTAGGTGGGTTAGGTTAGGTTATATTACGTTATAGACGTATATAATGTTCCCACCGAGAATTAGGGGCCGACCCGCCTGGAATGTTGGAAAATACTACATCCGAGATGTTAGGTTCCCTTACGTTAGGATATATAACGTTATAGACGTATATAATGTCCCCACGGCAAAGTACGGGCCGACACGACCGGGATTTTGTAAAACATTACCAGCGAGGGTCTAGATGGGTTAGGTTAGGTTATATTACGATATAGACGTATATAGTGTACCCACCGAGAAGTAGGGGCCGACCCGCCAGGAATGTTGGAAAATACTACATCCGAGATGTTAGGTTCCCTTAGGTTAGGATATATAAATTTATAGACGTATATAATGTGCGCACCGAGACGTACGGGAAGACATGAACGGGATTCTGTGAAACATTACCAGCGAGGGTCTAGGTGGGTTAGGTTAGGTTATATTACGTTATAGACGTATATAATGTTCCCACCGAGAAGTAGGGGCCGACCCGCCTGGAATGTTGGAAAAAACTACATCCGAGATGTTAGGTTCCCTTAGGTTAGGATATATAACGTTATAGACGTATATAATGTCCCCACGGCAAAGTACGGGCCGACACGACCGGGATTTTGTAAAACATTACCAGCGAGGGTCTAGATGGGTTAGGTTTGGTTAAATTACGATATAGACGTATATAATGTGCCCACCGAGAAGTAGGGGCCGACCCGGCAGGAATGTTGGAAAATACTACATCCGAGATGTTAGGTTCCCTTAGGTTAGTATATATAACATTATAGACGTATATAATGTACCCACCGAGAAGTACGGGCAGACACGACCGGGATTTTGTAAAACATTACCAGCGACGGTCTAGATGGGTTAGGTAAGGTTATATTACGATATAGACGTATATAATGTGCCCACCGAGAAGTAGGGGCCGACCCGCCAGGAATGTTGAAAAATACTACATCCGAGATGTTAGGTTCCCTTAGGTTAGTATATATAACGTTATAGTCGTATATAATGTCCCCACCGAGAAGTACGGGCAGACACGACCGGGATTTTGTAAAACATTACCAGCGAGGGTCTAGATGGGTTAGGTTAGGTTATATTACGATATAGACGTATATAGTGTGCCCACCGAGAAGTAGGGGCCGACCCGCCAGGAATGTTGGAAAATATTACATCCGAGATGTTAGGTTCCCTTAGGTTAGAATATATAAATTTATAGACGTATATAATGTCCGCACCGAGACGTACAGCAAGACATGAACGGGATTCTGTGAAACAATACCAGCGAGGGTCTAGGTGAGTTATGTTAGGTTATATTACGTTATAGACGTATATAATGATCCCACGGAGAAGTAGGGGCCGACCCGCCAGGAGTGTTGGAAAATACTACATACGAGATGTTAGGTTCCCTTAGGTTAGGATATATAACGTTATAGACGTATATAATGTCCCCGCCGAGAAGTACGGGCAGACGCGAACGGGATTTTGTAAAACATTACCAGCGAAGGTCTAGATGGGTTAGGTTAGGTTATATTACGATATAGACGTATATAATGTGCCCACCGAGAAGTAGGGGCCGACCCGCCAGGAATGTTGGAAAATACTACATCCGAGATGTTAAGTTCCCTAAGGTTAGGATATATAAATTTATAGACATATATAATGTCCGCACCGAGACGTACAGGAAGACATCAACGGGATTCTGTGAAACATTACCAGCGAGGGTCTAGGTGGGTTAGGTTAGGTTATATTACGTTATAGACGTATATAATGATCCCACCGAGAAGTAGGGGCCGACCCGCCAGGAATATTGGAAAATACTACATACGAGATGTTAGGTTCCCTCAGGTTAGGATATATAACGTTATAGACGTATATAATGTCCGCACCGAGACGTACGGGAAGACATGAACGGGATTCTGTGAAACATTACCAGCGAGGGTCTAGGTGGGTTAGGTTAGGTTATATTACGTTATAGATGTATATAATGTTCCCACCAAGAAGTAGGGGCCGACCCGCCTGGAATGTTGGAAAATACTACATCCGAGATGTTAGGTTCCCTTAGGTTAGGATATATAAATTTATAGACGTATATAATGTCCGGACAGAGACGTACAGGAAGACATGAACGGGATTCTGTGAAACAATACCAGCGAGGGTCTAGGTGGGTTAGGTTAGGTTATATTACGTTATAGACGTATATAATGATCACACCGAGCAGTAGGGGCCGACCCGCCAGGAATATTGGAAAATACTACATACGAGATGTTAGGTTCCCTTAGGTTAGGATATATAACGTTATAGACGTATATAATGTCCGCACCGAGACGTACGGGAAGACATGAACGGGATTCTGTGAAACATTACCAGCGAGGGTCTAGGTGGGTTAGGTTAGGTTATATTACGTTATAGACGTATATAATGATCCCACCGAGAAGTAGGGGCCGACCCGCCAGGAATGTTGGAAAATACTACATCCGAGATGTTAGGTTCCCTTAGGTTAGGATATATAAATTTATAGACGTATATAATGTCCCCACCGAGAAGTACGGGCAGACACGACCGGGATTTTGTAAAACATTACCAGCGAGGGTCTAGATGGGTTAGGTTTGGTTATATTACGATATAGACGTATATAATGTGCCCACCGAGAAGTAGGGGCCGACCCGCCAGAAATGTTGGAAAATACTACATCCGAGATGTCAGGTTCCCTTAGGTTAGTATATATAACATTATAGACGTATATAATGTACCCACCGAGAAGTACGGGCAGACACGACCGGGATTTTGTAAAACATTACCAGCGAGGGTCTAGATGGGTTAGGTTAGGTTATATTACGATATAGACGTATATAGTGTGCCCACCGAGAAGTAGGGGCCGACCCGCCAGGAATGTTGGAAAATACTACATCCGAAATGTTAGGTTCCCTTAGGTTAGGATATATAAATTTATAGACGTATATAATGTCCGGACAGAGACGTACAGGAAGACATGAACGGGATTCTGTGAAACAATACCAGCGAGGGTCTAGGTGGGTTAGGTTAGGTTATATTACGTTATAGACGTATATAATGATCACACCGAGCAGTAGGGGCCGACCCGCCAGGAATGTTGGAAAATACTACATCCGAGATGTTAGGTTCCCGTAGGTTAGGATATATAACGTTATAGACGTATATAATGTCCCCACCGAGAAGTACGGGCAGACACGACCGGGATTTTGTAAAACATTACCAGCGAAGGTCTAGATGGGTTAGGTTAGGTTATATTACGATATAGACGTATATAGTGTGCCCACCGAGAAGTAGGGGCCGACCCGCCTGGAATGTTGGAAAATACTACATCCGAGATGTTAGGTTCCCTTAGGTTAGGATATATAACGTTATAGACGTATATAATGTCCCCACGGCAAAGTACGGGCCGACACGACCTGGATTTTGTAAAACATTACCAGCGAGGGTCCAGATGGGTTAGGTTAGGTTATATTACGATATAGACGTATATAATGTGCCCACCGAGAAGTAGGGGCCGACCCGCCAGGAATGTTGGAAAATACTACATCCGAGATGTTAGGTTCCCTTAGGTTAGTATATATAACGTTATAGACGTATATAATGTCCCCACCGAGAAGTACGGGCAGACACGACCGGGATTTTGTAAAACATTACCAGCGAGGGTCTAGATGGGTTAGGTTAGGTTATATTACGATATAGACGTATATAGTGTGCCCACCGAGAAGTAGGGGCCGACCCGCCAGGAATGTTGGAAAATATTACATCCGAGATGTTAAGTTCCCTAAGGTTAGGATATATAACGTTATAGACGTATATAATGTGCGCACCGAGACGTACAGGAAGACATCAACGGGATTCTGTGAAACATTATCAGCGAGGGTCTAGGTGGGTTAGGTTAGGTTATATTACGTTATAGACGTATATAATGATCCCACCGAGAAGTAGGGGCCGACCCGCCAGGAATGTTGGAAAATACTACATCCGAGATGTTAGGTTCCCTTAGTTTAGGATATATAAATTTATAGACGTATATAATGTCCGCACCGAGACGTACGGGAAGACATGAACGGGATTCTGTGAAACATTACTTGCGAGGGTCTAGGTGGGATAGGTTAGGTTATATTACGATATAGACGTATATAGTGTGCCCACCGAGAAGTAGGGGCCGACCCGCCAGGAATGTTGGAAAATACTACATCCGAGATGTTAGGTTGCCTTAGGTTAGAATATATAAATTTATAGACGTATATAATGTCCGCACCGAGACGTACAGGAAGACATGAACGGGATTCTGTGAAACAATACCAGCGAGGGTCTAGGTGGGTTAGGTTAGGTTATATTACGATATAGACGTATATAGTGTGCCCACCGAGAAGTAGGGGCCGACCCGCCAGGAATGTTGGAAAATACTACATCCGAGATGTTAGGTTGCCTTAGGTTAGAATATATAAATTTATAGACGTATATAATGTCCGCACCGAGACGTACAGGAAGACATGAACGGGATTCTGTGAAACAATACCAGCGAGGGTCTAGGTGGGTTAGGTTAGGTTATATTACGATATAGACGTATATAATGTGCCCACCGAGAAGTAGGGGCCGACCCGCCAGGAATGTTGGAAAATACTACATCCGAGATGTTAAGTTCCCTAAGTTTAGGATATATAAATTTATAGACGTATATAATGTCCGCACCGAGACGTACAGGAAGACATCAACGGGATTCTGTGAAACATTACCAGCGAGGGTCTAGGTGGGTTAGGTTAGGTTATATTACGTTATAGACGTATATAATGATCCCACCGAGAAGTAGGGGCCGACCCGCCAGGAATGTTGGAAAATACTACATCCGAGATGTTAGGTTCCCTTAGGTTAGGATATATAACGTTATAGACGTATATAATGTCCCCACCGAGAAGTACGGGCAGACACGACCGGGATTTTGTAAAACATTACCAGCGAGGGTCTAGATGGGTTAGGTTAGGTTATATTACGATATAGACGTATATAGTGTACCCACCGAGAAGTAGGGGCCGACCCGCCAGGAATGTTGGAAAATACTACATCCGAGATGTTAGGTTCCCTTAGGTTAGGATATATAAATTTATAGACGTATATAATGTCCCCACCGAGAAGTACGGGCAGACACGACCGGGATTTTGTAAAACATTACCAGCGAGGGTCTAGATGGGTTAGGTTAGGTTATATTACGATATAGACGTATATAATGTGCCCACCGAGAAGTAGGGGCCGACCCGCCAGGAATGTTGAAAAATACTACATCCGAGATGTTAGGTTCCCTTAGGTTAGTATATATAACGTTATAGACGTATATAATGTCCCCACCGAGAAGTACGGGCAGACACGACCGGGATTTTGTAAAACATTACCAGCGACGGTCTAGATGGGTTAGGTAAGGTTATATTACGATATAGACGTATATAATGTGCCCACCGAGAAGTAGGGGCCGACCCGCCAGGCATGTTGAAAAATACTACATCCGAGATGTTAGGTTCCCTTAGGTTAGGATATATAACGTTATAGACGTATATAATGTCCCCACGGCAAAGTACGGGCCGACACGACCGGGATTTTGTAAAACATTACCAGCGAGGGTCTAGATGGGTTAGGTTTGGTTATATTATGATATAGACGTATATAATGTGCCCACCGAGAAGTAGGGGCCGACCCGCCAGGAATGTTGGAAAATACTACATCCGAGATGTTAGGTTCCCTTAGGTTAGTATATATAACATTATAGACGTATATAATGTACCCACCGAGAAGTACGGGCAGACAAGACCGGGATTTTGTAAAACATTACCAGCGACGGTCTAGATGGGTTAGGTAAGGTTATATTACGATATAGACGTATATAATGAGCCCACCGAGAAGTAGGGGCCGACCCGCCAGGAATGTTGAAAAATACTACATCCGAGATGTTAGGTTCCCTTAGGTTAGTATATATAACGTTATAGACGTATATAATGTCCCCACGGCAAAGTACGGGCCGACACGACCTGGATTTTGTAAAACATTACCAGCGAGGGTCCAGATGGGTTAGGTTAGGTTATATTACGATATAGACGTATATAATGTGCCCACCGAGAAGTAGGGGCCGACCCGCCAGGAATGTTGGAAAATACTACATCCGAGATGTTAGGTTCCCTTAGGTTAGTATATATAACGTTATAGACGTATATAATGTCCCCACCGAGAAGTACGGGCAGACACGACCGGGATTTTGTAAAACATTACCAGCGAGGGTCTAGATGGGTTAGGTTAGGTTATATTACGATATAGACGTATATAGTGTGCCCACCGAGAAGTAGGGGCCGACCCGCCAGGAATGTTGGAAAATATTACATCCGAGATGTTAAGTTCCCTAAGGTTAGGATATATAACGTTATAGACGTATATAATGTGCGCACCGAGACGTACAGGAAGACATCAACGGGATTCTGTGAAACATTATCAGCGAGGGTCTAGGTGGGTTAGGTTAGGTTATATTACGTTATAGACGTATATAATGATCCCACCGAGAAGTAGGGGCCGACCCGCCAGGAATGTTGGAAAATACTACATCCGAGATGTTAGGTTCCCTTAGGTTAGAATATATAAATTTATAGACGTATATAATGTCCGCACCGAGACGTACAGGAAGACATGAACGGGATTCTGTGAAACAATACCAGCGAGGGTCTAGGTGGGTTAGGTTAGGTTATATTACGATATAGACGTATATAATGTGCCCACCGAGAAGTAGGGGCCGACCCGCCAGGAATGTTGGAAAATACTACATCCGAGATGTTAAGTTCCCTAAGTTTAGGATATATAAATTTATAGACGTATATAATGTCCGCACCGAGACGTACAGGAAGACATCAACGGGATTCTGTGAAACATTACCAGCGAGGGTCTAGGTGGGTTAGGTTAGGTTATATTACGTTATAGACGTATATAATGATCCCACCGAGAAGTAGGGGCCGACCCGCCAGGAATGTTGGAAAATACTACATCCGAGATGTTAGGTTCCCTTAGGTTAGGATATATAACGTTATAGACGTATATAATGTCCCCACCGAGAAGTACGGGCAGACACGACCGGGATTTTGTAAAACATTACCAGCGAGGGTCTAGATGGGTTAGGTTAGGTTATATTACGATATAGACGTATATAGTGTACCCACCGAGAAGTAGGGGCCGACCCGCCAGGAATGTTGGAAAATACTACATCCGAGATGTTAGGTTCCCTTAGGTTAGGATATATAAATTTATAGACGTATATAATGTCCCCACCGAGAAGTACGGGCAGACACGACCGGGATTTTGTAAAACATTACCAGCGAGGGTCTAGATGGGTTAGGTTAGGTTATATTACGATATAGACGTATATAATGTGCCCACCGAGAAGTAGGGGCCGACCCGCCAGGAATATTGGAAAATACGACATCCGAGATGTTAGGTTCCCTTAGTTTAGGATATATAAATTTATAGACGTATATAATGTCCGCACCGAGACGTACGGGAAGACATGAACGGGATTCCGTGAAACATTACCAGCGAGGGTCTAGGTGGGTTAGGTTAGGTTATATTACGTTATAGACGTATATAATGTTCCCACCGAGAAGTAGGGGCCGACCCGCCTGGAATGTTGGAAAATACTACATCCGAGATGTTAGGTTCCCTTAGGTTAGGATATATAACGTTATAGACGTATATAATGTCCCCACGGCAAAGTACGGGCCGACACGACCGGGATTTTGTAAAACATTACCAGCGAGGGTCTAGATGGGTTAGGTAATGTTATATTACGATATAGACGTATATAACGTGCCCACCGAGAAGTAGGGGCCGACCCGCCAGGAATGTTGAAAAATACTACATCCGAGATGTTAGGTTCCCTTAGGTTAGTATATATAACGTTATAGACGTATATAATGTCCCCACCGAGAAGTACGGGCAGACACGACCGGGATTTTGTAAAACATTACCAGCGAGGGTCTAGATGGGTTAGGTTAGGTTATATTACGATATAGACGTATATAATGTGCCCACCGAGAAGTAGGGGCCGACCCGCCAGGAATGTTGGAAAATACTACATCCGAGATGTTAGGTTCCCTTAGTTTAGGATATATAAATTTATAGACGTATATAATGTCCGCACCGAGACGTACGGGAAGACATGAACGGGATTCTGTGAAACATTACTTGCGAGGGTCTAGGTGGGATAGGTTAGGTTATATTACGATATAGACGTATATAGTGTGCCCACCGAGAAGTAGGGGCCGACCCGCCAGGAATGTTGGAAAATACTACATCCGAGATGTTAGGTTGCCTTAGGTTAGAATATATAAATTTATAGACGTATATAATGTCCGCACCGAGACGTACAGGAAGACATGAACGGGATTCTGTGAAACAATACCAGCGAGGGTCTAGGTGGGTTAGGTTAGGTTATATTACGATATAGACGTATATAATGTGCCCACCGAGAAGTAGGGGCCGACCCGCCAGGAATGTTGGAAAATACTACATCCGAGATGTTAGGTTCCCTTAGGTTAGGATATATAACGTTATAGACGTATATAATGTCCCCACCGAGAAGTACGGGCAGACACGACCGGGATTTTGTAAAACATTACCAGCGAGGGTCTAGATGGGTTAGGTTAGGTTATATTACGATATAGACGTATATAGTGTACCCACCGAGAAGTAGGGGCCGACCCGCCAGGAATGTTGGAAAATACTACATCCGAGATGTTAGGTTCCCTTAGGTTAGGATATATAAATTTATAGACGTATATAATGTCCCCACCGAGAAGTACGGGCAGACACGACCGGGATTTTGTAAAACATTACCAGCGAGGGTCTAGATGGGTTAGGTTAGGTTATATTACGATATAGACGTATATAATGTGCCCACCGAGAAGTAGGGGCCGACCCGCCAGGAATATTGGAAAATACGACATCCGAGATGTTAGGTTCCCTTAGTTTAGGATATATAAATTTATAGACGTATATAATGTCCGCACCGAGACGTACGGGAAGACATGAACGGGATTCTGTGAAACATTACCAGCGAGGGTCTAGGTGGGTTAGGTTAGGTTATATTACGTTATAGACGTATATAATGTTCCCACCGAGAAGTAGGGGCCGACCCGCCTGGAATGTTGGAAAATACTACATCCGAGATGTTAGGTTCCCTTAGGTTAGGATATATAACGTTATAGACGTATATAATGTCCCCACGGCAAAGTACGGGCCGACACGACCGGGATTTTGTAAAACATTACCAGCGAGGGTCTAGATGGGTTAGGTAAGGTTATATTACGATATAGACGTATATAATGTGCCCACCGAGAAGTAGGGGCCGACCCGCCAGGAACGTTGGAAAATACTACATCCGAGATGTTAAGTTCCCTAAGGTTAGGATATATAAATTTATAGACATATATAATGTCCGCACCGAGACGTACAGGAAGACATCAACGGGATTCTGTGAAACATTACCAGCGAGGGTCTAGGTGGGTTAGGTTAGGTTATATTACGTTATAGACGTATATAATGATCCCACCGAGAAGTAGGGGCCGACCCGCCAGGAATATTGGAAAATACTACATACGAGATGTTAGGTTCCCTTAGGTTAGGATATATAACGTTATAGACGTATATAATGTCCGCACCGAGACGTACGGGAAGACATGAACGGGATTCTGTGAAACATTACCAGCGAGTGTCTAGGTGGGTTAGGTTAGGTTATATTACGTTATAGACGTATATAATGATCCCACCGAGAAGTAGGGGCCGACCCGCCAGGAATGTTGGAAAATACTACATCCGAGATGATAGGTTCCCGTAGGTTAGGATATATAACGTTATAGACGTATATAATGTCCCCACCGAGAAGTACGGGCAGACACGACCGGGATTTTGTAAAACATTACCAGCGAGGGTCTAGATGGGTTAGGTTAGGTTATATTACGATATAGACGTATATAGTGTACCCACCGAGAAGTAGGGGCCGACCCGCCAGGAATGTTGGAAAATACTACATCCGAGATGTTAGGTTCCCTTAGGTTAGTATATATAACATTATAGACGTATATAATGTACCCACCGAGAAGTACGGGCAGACACGACCGGGATTTTGTAAAACATTACCAGCGACGGTCTAGATGGGTTAGGTAAGGTTATATTACGATATAGACGTATATAATGTGCCCACCGAGAAGTAGGGGCCGACCCGCCAGGAATGTTGAAAAATACTACATCCGAGATGTTAGGTTCCCTTAGGTTAGTATATATAACGTTATAGACGTATATAATGTCCCCACCGAGAAGTACGGGCAGACACGACCGGGATTTTGTAAAACATTACCAGCGACGGTCTAGATGGGTTAGGTAAGGTTATATTACGATATAGACGTATATAATGTGCCCACCGAGAAGTAGGGGCCGACCCGCCAGGCATGTTGAAAAATACTACATCCGAGATGTTAGGTTCCCTTAGGTTAGGATATATAACGTTATAGACGTATATAATGTCCCCACGGCAAAGTACGGGCCGACACGACCGGGATTTTGTAAAACATTACCAGCGAGGGTCTAGATGGGTTAGGTTTGGTTATATTATGATATAGACGTATATAATGTGCCCACCGAGAAGTAGGGGCCGACCCGCCAGGAATGTTGGAAAATACTACATCCGAGATGTTAGGTTCCCTTAGGTTAGTATATATAACATTATAGACGTATATAATGTACCCACCGAGAAGTACGGGCAGACAAGACCGGGATTTTGTAAAACATTACCAGCGACGGTCTAGATGGGTTAGGTAAGGTTATATTACGATATAGACGTATATAATGAGCCCACCGAGAAGTAGGGGCCGACCCGCCAGGAATGTTGAAAAATACTACATCCGAGATGTTAGGTTCCCTTAGGTTAGTATATATAACGTTATAGACGTATATAATGTCCCCACCGAGAAGTACGGGCAGACACGACCGGGATTTTGTAAAACATTACCAGCGAAGGTCTAGATGGGTTAGGTTAAGTTATATTACGATATAGACGTATATAATGTGCCCACCGAGAAGTAGGGGCCGACCCGCCAGGAATGTTGGAAAATACTACATCCGAGATGTTAGGTTCCCTTAGTTTAGGATATATAAATTTATAGACGTATATAATGTCCGCACCGAGACGTACGGGAAGACATGAACGGGATTCTGTGAAACATTACTTGCGAGGGTCTAGGTGGGATAGGTTAGGTTATATTACGATATAGACGTATATAGTGTGCCCACCGAGAAGTAGGGGCCGACCCGCCAGGAATGTTGGAAAATACTACATCCGAGATGCTAGGTTGCCTTAGGTTAGAATATATAAATTTATAGACGTATATAATGTCCGCACCGAGACGTACAGGAAGACATGAACGGGATTCTGTGAAACAATACCAGCGAGGGTCTAGGTGGGTTAGGTTAGGTTATATTACGATATAGACGTATATAATGTGCCCACCGAGAAGTAGGGGCCGACCCGCCAGGAATGTTGGAAAATACTACATCCGAGATGTTAGGTTCCCTTAGGTTAGGATATATAACGTTATAGACGTATATAATGTCCCCACCGAGAAGTACGGGCAGACACGACCGGGATTTTGTAAAACATTACCAGCGAGGGTCTAGATGGGTTAGGTTAGGTTATATTACGATATAGACGTATATAGTGTACCCACCGAGAAGTAGGGGCCGACCCGCCAGGAATGTTGGAAAATACTACATCCGAGATGTTAGGTTCCCTTAGGTTAGGATATATAAATTTATAGACGTATATAATGTCCCCACCGAGAAGTACGGGCAGACACGACCGGGATTTTGTAAAACATTACCAGCGAGGGTCTAGATGGGTTAGGTTAGGTTATATTACGATATAGACGTATATAATGTGCCCACCGAGAAGTAGGGGCCGACCCGCCAGGAATATTGGAAAATACGACATCCGAGATGTTAGGTTCCCTTAGTTTAGGATATATAAATTTATAGACGTATATAATGTCCGCACCGAGACGTACGGGAAGACATGAACGGGATTCTGTGAAACATTACCAGCGAGGGTCTAGGTGGGTTAGGTTAGGTTATATTACGTTATAGACGTATATAATGTTCCCACCGAGAAGTAGGGGCCGACCCGCCTGGAATGTTGGAAAATACTACATCCGAGATGTTAGGTTCCCTTAGGTTAGGATATATAACGTCATAGACGTATATAATGTCCCCACGGCAAAGTACGGGCCGACACGACCGGGATTTTGTAAAACATTACCAGCGAGGGTCTAGATGGGTTAGGTAAGGTTATATTACGATATAGACGTATATAATGTGCCCACCGAGAAGTAGGGGCCGACCCGCCAGGAATGTTGAAAAATACTACATCCGAGATGTTAGGTTCCCTTAGGTTAGTATATATAACGTTATAGACGTATATAATGTCCCCACCGAGAAGTACGGGCAGACACGACCGGGATTTTGTAAAACATTACCAGCGAGGGTCTAGATGGGTTAGGTTAGGTTATATTACGATATAGACGTATATAATGTGCCCACCGAGAAGTAGGAGCCGACCCGCCAGGAATGTTGGAAAATACTACATACGAGATGTTAGGTTCCCTTAGGTTAGGATATATAACGTTATAGACGTATATAATGTCCCCACCGAGAAGTACGGGCAGACGCGAACGGGATTTTGTAAAACATTACCAGCGAAGGTCTAGATGGGTTAGGTTAGGTTATATTACGATATAGACGTATATAATGTGCCCACCGAGAAGTAGGGGCCGACCCGCCAGGAATGTTGGAAAATACTACATCCGAGATGTTAAGTTCCCTAAGGTTAGGATATATAAATTTATAGACATATATAATGTCCGCACCGAGACGTACAGGAAGACATCAACGGGATTCTGTGAAACATTACCAGCGAGGGTCTAGGTGGGTTAGGTTAGGTTATATTACGTTATAGACGTATATAATGATCCCACCGAGAAGTAGGGGCCGACCCGCCAGGAATATTGGAAAATACTACATACGAGATGTTAGGTTCCCTTAGGTTAGGATATATAACGTTATAGACGTATATAATGTCCGCACCGAGACGTACGGGAAGACATGAACGGGATTCTGTGAAACATTACCAGCGAGTGTCTAGGTGGGTTAGGTTAGGTTATATTACGTTATAGACGTATATAATGATCCCACCGAGAAGTAGGGGCCGACCCGCCAGGAATGTTGGAAAATACTACATCCGAGATGTTAGGTTCCCGTAGGTTAGGATATATAACGTTATAGACGTATATAATGTCCCCACCGAGAAGTACGGGCAGACACGACCGGGATTTTGTAAAACATTACCAGCGACGGTCTAGATGGGTTAGGTAAGGTTATATTACGATATAGACGTATATAATGTGCCCACCGAGAAGTAGGGGCCGACCCGCCAGGCATGTTGAAAAATACTACATCCGAGATGTTAGGTTCCCTTAGGTTAGGATATATAACGTTATAGACGTATATAATGTCCCCACGGCAAAGTACGGGCCGACACGACCGGGATTTTGTAAAACATTACCAGCGAGGGTCTAGATGGGTTAGGTTTGGTTATATTATGATATAGACGTATATAATGTGCCCACCGAGAAGTAGGGGCCGACCCGCCAGGAATGTTGGAAAATACTACATCCGAGATGTTAGGTTCCCTTAGGTTAGTATATATAACATTATAGACGTATATAATGTACCCACCGAGAAGTACGGGCAGACAAGACCGGGATTTTGTAAAACATTACCAGCGACGGTCTAGATGGGTTAGGTAAGGTTATATTACGATATAGACGTATATAATGAGCCCACCGAGAAGTAGGGGCCGACCCGCCAGGAATGTTGAAAAATACTACATCCGAGATGTTAGGTTCCCTTAGGTTAGTATATATAACGTTATAGACGTATATAATGTCCCCACCGAGAAGTACGGGCAGACACGACCGGGATTTTGTAAAACATTACCAGCGAAGGTCTAGATGGGTTAGGTTAGGTTATATTACGATATAGACGTATATAATGTGCCCACCGAGAAGTAGGGGCCGACCCGCCAGGAATGTTGGAAAATACTACATCCGAGATGTTAGGTTCCCTTAGTTTAGGATATATAAATTTATAGACGTATATAATGTCCGCACCGAGACGTACGGGAAGACATGAACGGGATTCTGTGAAACATTACTTGCGAGGGTCTAGGTGGGATAGGTTAGGTTATATTACGATATAGACGTATATAGTGTGCCCACCGAGAAGTAGGGGCCGACCCGCCAGGAATGTTGGAAAATACTACATCCGAGATGTTAGGTTGCCTTAGGTTAGAATATATAAATTTATAGACGTATATAATGTCCGCACCGAGACGTACAGGAAGACATGAACGGGATTCTGTGAAACAATACCAGCGAGGGTCTAGGTGGGTTAGGTTAGGTTATATTACGATATAGACGTATATAATGTGCCCACCGAGAAGTAGGGGCCGACCCGCCAGGAATGTTGGAAAATACTACATCCGAGATGTTAGGTTCCCTTAGGTTAGGATATATAACGTTATAGACGTATATAATGTCCCCACCGAGAAGTACGGGCAGACACGACCGGGATTTTGTAAAACATTACCAGCGAGGGTCTAGATGGGTTAGGTTAGGTTATATTACGATATAGACGTATATAGTGTACCCACCGAGAAGTAGGGGCCGACCCGCCAGGAATGTTGGAAAATACTACATCCGAGATGTTAGGTTCCCTTAGGTTAGGATATATAAATTTATAGACGTATATAATGTCCCCACCGAGAAGTACGGGCAGACACGACCGGGATTTTGTAAAACATTACCAGCGAGGGTCTAGATGGGTTAGGTTAGGTTATATTACGATATAGACGTATATAATGTGCCCACCGAGAAGTAGGGGCCGACCCGCCAGGTATATTGGAAAATACGACATCCGAGATGTTAGGTTCCCTTAGTTTAGGATATATAAATTTATAGACGTATATAATGTCCGCACCGAGA
This sequence comes from Xylocopa violacea, assembly GCA_963969225.1. NCBI lineage: Eukaryota > Metazoa > Arthropoda > Insecta > Hymenoptera > Apidae > Xylocopa > Xylocopa violacea. The sequence goes on from CAXAJV010000928.1 coordinate 3,758,347, forward strand.
CGTACGGGAAGACATGAACGGGATTCTGTGAAACATTACCAGCGAGGGTCTAGGTGGGTTAGGTTAGGTTATATTACGTTATAGACGTACATAATGTTCCCACCGAGAAGTAGGGGCCGACCCGCCTGGAATGTTGGAAAATACTACATCCGAGATGTTAGGTTCCCTTAGGTTAGGATATATAACGTTATAGACGTATATAATGTCCCCACGGCAAAGTACGGGCCGACACGACCGGGATTTTGTAAAACATTACCAGCGAGGGTCTAGATGGGTTAGGTAAGGTTATATTACGATATAGACGTATATAATGTGCCCACCGAGAAGTAGGGGCCGACCCGCCAGGAATGTTGAAAAATACTACATCCGAGATGTTAGGTTCCCTTAGGTTAGTATATATAACGTTATAGACGTATATAATGTCCCCACCGAGAAGTACGGGCAGACACGACCGGGATTTTGTAAAACATTACCAGCGAGGGTCTAGATGGGTTAGGTTAGGTTATATTACGATATAGACGTATATAATGTGCCCACCGAGAAGTAGGGGCCGACCCGCCAGGAATGTTGGAAAATACTACATACGAGATGTTAGGTTCCCTTAGGTTAGGATATATAACGTTATAGACGTATATAATGTCCGCACCGAGACGTACGGGAAGACATGAACGGGATTCTGTGAAACATTACCAGCGAGTGTCTAGGTGGGTTAGGTTAGGTTATATTACGTTATAGACGTATATAATGATCCCACCGAGAAGTAGGGGCCGACCCGCCAGGAATGTTGGAAAATACTACATCCGAGATGTTAGGTTCCCGTAGGTTAGGATATATAACGTTATAGACGTATATAATGTCCCCACCGAGAAGTACGGGCAGACACGACCGGGATTTTGTAAAACATTACCAGCGACGGTCTAGATGGGTTAGGTAAGGTTATATTACGATATAGACGTATATAATGTGCCCACCGAGAAGTAGGGGCCGACCCGCCAGGCATGTTGAAAAATACTACATCCGAGATGTTAGGTTCCCTTAGGTTAGGATATATAACGTTATAGACGTATATAATGTCCCCACGGCAAAGTACGGGCCGACACGACCGGGATTTTGTAAAACATTACCAGCGAGGGTCTAGATGGGTGAGGTTTGGTTATATTATGATATAGACGTATATAATGTGCCCACCGAGAAGTAGGGGCCGACCCGCCAGGAATGTTGGAAAATACTACATCCGAGATGTTAGGTTCCCTTAGGTTAGTATATATAACATTATAGACGTATATAATGTACCCACCGAGAAGTACGGGCAGACAAGACCGGGATTTTGTAAAACATTACCAGCGACGGTCTAGATGGGTTAGGTAAGGTTATATTACGATATAGACGTATATAATGAGCCCACCGAGAAGTAGGGGCCGACCCGCCAGGAATGTTGAAAAATACTACATCCGAGATGTTAGGTTCCCTTAGGTTAGTATATATAACGTTATAGACGTATATAATGTCCCCACCGAGAAGTACGGGCAGACACGACCGGGATTTTGTAAAACATTACCAGCGAAGGTCTAGATGGGTTAGGTTAGGTTATATTACGATATAGACGTATATAATGTGCCCACCGAGAAGTAGGGGCCGACCCGCCAGGAATGTTGGAAAATACTACATCCGAGATGTTAAGTTCCCTAAGGTTAGGATATATAAATTTATAGACATATATAATGTCCGCACCGAGACGTACAGGAAGACATCAACGGGATTCTGTGAAACATTACCAGCGAGGGTCTAGGTGGGTTAGGTTAGGTTATATTACGTTATAGACGTATATAATGATCCCACGGAGAAGTAGGGGCCGACCCGCCAGGAATATTGGAAAATACTACATACGAGATGTTAGGTTCCCTTAGGTTAGGATATATAACGTTATAGACGTATATAATGTCCGCACCGAGACGTACTGGACGACACGACCGGGATTCTGTAAAACATTCCCAGCTAGGGGCTAGATGTGTTAGGTTAGTTTATATTACGTTATAGACGTATATAATGATCCCACCGAGAAGTAGGGGCCGTCCCGCCAGGAATGTTGGAAAATACTACATCCGAGATGTTAAGTTGCCTTAGGTTAGAATATATAACGTTATAGACGTATATAATGTCCGCACCGAGACGTACGGGACGACACGACCGGGATTCTGAAAAACATTCCCCCCTAGGGGCTAGATGTGTTAGGTTAGGTTATATTACGTTATAGACGTATATAATGATCCCACCGAGAAGTAGGGGCCGACCCGCCAGGAATGTTGGAAAATACTACATCCGAGATGTTAGGTTCCCGTAGGTTAGGATATATAACGTTATAGACGTATATAATGTCCCCACCGAGAAGTACGGGCAGACACGACCGGGATTTTGTAAAACATTACCAGCGACGGTCTAGATGGGTTAGGTAAGGTTATATTACGATATAGACGTATATAATGTGCCCACCGAGAAGTAGGGGCCGACCCGCCAGGCATGTTGAAAAATACTACATCCGAGATGTTAGGTTCCCTTAGGTTAGGATATATAACGTTATAGACGTATATAATGTCCCCACGGCAAAGTACGGGCCGACACGACCGGGATTTTGTAAAACATTACCAGCGAGGGTCTAGATGGGTTAGGTTTGGTTATATTATGATATAGACGTATATAATGTGCCCACCGAGAAGTAGGGGCCGACCCGCCAGGAATGTTGGAAAATACTACATCCGAGATGTTAGGTTCCCTTAGGTTAGTATATATAACATTATAGACGTATATAATGTACCCACCGAGAAGTACGGGCAGACAAGACCGGGATTTTGTAAAACATTACCAGCGACGGTCTAGATGGGTTAGGTAAGGTTATATTACGATATAGACGTATATAATGAGCCCACCGAGAAGTAGGGGCCGACCCGCCAGGAATGTTGAAAAATACTACATCCGAGATGTTAGGTTCCCTTAGGTTAGTATATATAACGTTATAGACGTATATAATGTCCCCACCGAGAAGTACGGGCAGACACGACCGGGATTTTGTAAAACATTACCAGCGAAGGTCTAGATGGGTTAGGTTAGGTTATATTACGATATAGACGTATATAATGTGCCCACCGAGAAGTAGGGGCCGACCCGCCAGGAATGTTGGAAAATACTACATCCGAGATGTTAGGTTCCCTTAGTTTAGGATATATAAATTTATAGACGTATGTAATGTCCGCACCGAGACGTACGGGAAGACATGAACGGGATTCTGTGAAACATTACTTGCGAGGGTCTAGGTGGGATAGGTTAGGTTATATTACGATATAGACGTATATAGTGTGCCCACCGAGAAGTAGGGGCCGACCCGCCAGGAATGTTGGAAAATACTACATCCGAGATGTTAGGTTGCCTTAGGTTAGAATATATAAATTTATAGACGTATATAATGTCCGCACCGAGACGTACAGGAAGACATGAACGGGATTCTGTGAAACAATACCAGCGAGGGTCTAGGTGGGTTAGGTTAGGTTATATTACGATATAGACGTATATAATGTGCCCACCGAGAAGTAGGGGCCGACCCGCCAGGAATGTTGGAAAATACTACATCCGAGATGTTAGGTTCCCTTAGGTTAGGATATATAACGTTATAGACGTATATAATCTCCCCACCGAGAAGTACGGGCAGACACGACCGGGATTTTGTAAAACATTACCAGCGAGGGTCTAGATGGGTTAGGTTAGGTTATATTACGATATAGACGTATATAGTGTACCCACCGAGAAGTAGGGGCCGACCCGCCAGGAATGTTGGAAAATACTACATCCGAGATGTTAGGTTCCCTTAGGTTAGGATATATAAATTTATAGACGTATATAATGTCCCCACCGAGAAGTACGGGCAGACACGACCGGGATTTTGTAAAACATTACCAGCGAGGGTCTAGATGGGTTAGGTTAGGTTATATTACGATATAGACGTATATAATGTGCCCACCGAGAAGTAGGGGCCGACCCGCCAGGAATATTGGAAAATACGACATCCGAGATGTTAGGTTCCCTTAGTTTAGGATATATAAATTTATAGACGTATATAATGTCCGCACCGAGACGTACGGGAAGACATGAACGGGATTCTGTGAAACATTACCAGCGAGGGTCTAGGTGGGTTAGGTTAGGTTATATTACGTTATAGACGTATATAATGTTCCCACCGAGAAGTAGGGGCCGACCCGCCTGGAATGTTGGAAAATACTACATCCGAGATGTTAGGTTCCCTTAGGTTAGGATATATAACGTTATAGACGTATATAATGTCCCCACGGCAAAGTACGGGCCGACACGACCGGGATTTTGTAAAACATTACCAGCGAGGGTCTAGATGGGTTAGGTAAGGTTATATTACGATATAGACGTATATAATGTGCCCACCGAGAAGTAGGGGCCGACCCGCCAGGAATGTTGAAAAATACTACATCCGAGATGTTAGGTTCCCTTAGGTTAGTATATATAACGTTATAGACGTATATAATGTCCCCACCGAGAAGTACGGGCAGACACGACCGGGATTTTGTAAAACATTACCAGCGAGGGTCTAGATGGGTTAGGTTAGGTTATATTACGATATAGACGTATATAATGTGCCCACCGAGAAGTAGGGGCCGACCCGCCAGGAATGTTGGAAAATACTACATACGAGATGTTAGGTTCCCTTAGGTTAGGATATATAACGTTATAGACGTATATAATGTCCCCACCGAGAAGTACGGGCAGACGCGAACGGGATTTTGTAAAACATTACCAGCGAGGGTCTAGATGGGTTAGGTTAGGTTATATTACGATATAGACGTATATAATGTGCCCACCGAGAAGTAGGGGCCGACCCGCCAGGCATGTTGAAAAATACTACATCCGAGATGTTAGGTTCCCTTAGGTTAGGATATATAACGTTATAGACGTATATAATGTCCCCACGGCAAAGTACGGGCCGACACGACCGGGATTTTGTAAAACATTACCAGCGAGGGTCTAGATGGGTTAGGTTTGGTTATATTATGATATAGACGTATATAATGTGCCCACCGAGAAGTAGGGGCCGACCCGCCAGGAATGTTGGAAAATACTACATCCGAGATGTTAGGTTCCCTTAGGTTAGTATATATAACATTATAGACGTATATAATGTACCCACCGAGAAGTACGGGCAGACAAGACCGGGATTTTGTAAAACATTACCAGCGACGGTCTAGATGGGTTAGGTAAGGTTATATTACGATATAGACGTATATAATGAGCCCACCGAGAAGTAGGGGCCGACCCGCCAGGAATGTTGAAAAATACTACATCCGAGATGTTAGGTTCCCTTAGGTTAGTATATATAACGTTATAGACGTATATAATGTCCCCACCGAGAAGTACGGGCAGACACGACCGGGATTTTGTAAAACATTACCAGCGAAGGTCTAGATGGGTTAGGTTAGGTTATATTACGATATAGATGTATATAATGTGCCCACCGAGAAGTAGGGGCCGACCCGCCAGGAATGTTGGAAAATACTACATCCGAGATGTTAAGTTCCCTAAGGTTAGGATATATAAATTTATAGACATATATAATGTCCGCACCGAGACGTACAGGAAGACATCAACGGGATTCTGTGAAACATTACCAGCGAGGGTCTAGGTGGGTTAGGTTAGGTTATATTACGTTATAGACGTATATAATGATCCCACGGAGAAGTAGGGGCCGACCCGCCAGGAATATTGGAAAATACTACATACGAGATGTTAGGTTCCCTTAGGTTAGGATATATAACGTTATAGACGTATATAATGTCCGCACCGAGACGTACTGGACGACACGACCGGGATTCTGTAAAACATTCCCAGCTAGGGGCTAGATGTGTTAGGTTAGTTTATATTACGTTATAGACGTATATAATGATCCCACCGAGAAGTAGGGGCCGTCCCGCCAGGAATGTTGGAAAATACTACATCCGAGATGTTAAGTTGCCTTAGGTTAGAATATATAACGTTATAGACGTATATAATGTCCGCACCGAGACGTACGGGACGACACGACCGGGATTCTGAAAAACATTCCCCCCTAGGGGCTAGATGTGTTAGGTTAGGTTATATTACGTTATAGACGTATATAATGATCCCACCGAGAAGTAGGGGCCGACCCGCCAGGAATGTTGGAAAATACTACATCCGAGATGTTAGGTTCCCGTAGGTTAGGATATATAACGTTATAGACGTATATAATGTCCCCACCGAGAAGTACGGGCAGACACGACCGGGATTGTGTAAAACATTACCAGCGATGGTCTAGATGGGTTAGGTTAGGTTATATTACGATATAGACGTATATAATGTGCCCACCGAGAAGTAGGGGCCGACCCGCCAGGAATGTTGGAAAATACTACATCCGAGCTGTTAGGTTCCCTTAGTTTAGGATATATAAATTTATAGACGTATATAATGTCCGCACCGAGACGTACGGGAAGACATGAACGGGATTCTGTGAAACATTACCAGCGAGGGTCTAGGTGGGTTAGGTTAGGTTATATTACGTTATAGACGTATATAATGTTCCCACCCAGAAGTAGGGGCCGACCCGCCTGGAATGTTGGAAAATACTACATCCGAGATGTTAGGTTCCCTTAGGTTAGTATATATAACATTATAGACGTATATAATGTCCCCACGGCAAAGTACGGTCCGACACGACCGGGATTTTGTAAAACATTACCAGCGAGGGTCTAGATGGGTTAGGTTTGGTTATATTACGATATAGACGTATATAATGTGCCCACCGAGATGTAGGGGCCGACCCGCCAGGAATGTTGGAAAATACTACATCCGAGATGTTAGGTTCCCTTAGGTTAGTATATATAACATTATAGACGTATATAATGTCCCCACGGCAAAGTACGGTCCGACACGACCGGGATTTTGTAAAACATTCCCAGCTAGGGGCTAGATGTGTTAGGTTAGTTTATATTACGTTATAGACGTATATAATGATCCCACCGAGAAGTAGGGGCCGTCCCGCCAGGAATGTTGGAAAATACTACATCCGAGATGTTAGGTTCCCTTAGGTTAGGATATATAAATTTATAGACGTATATAATGTCCGCACCGAGACGTACAGGAAGACAGGAACGGGATTCTGTGAAACATTACCAGCGAGGGTCTAGGTGGGTTAGGTTAGGTTATATTACGTTATAGACGTATATAATGTTCCCACCGAGAAGTAGGGGCCGACCCGCCAGAAATGTTGGAAAATTCTACATCCGAGATGTTAAGTTGCCTTAGGTTAGGATATATAACGTTATAGACGTATATAATGTCCGCACCGAGACGTACGGGACGACACGACCGGGATTCTGTAAAACATTCCCAGCTAGGGGCTAGATGTGTTAGGTTCGGTTATATTACGTTATAGAAGTATATAATGATCCCACCGAGAAGTAGGGGCCGACCCGCCAGGATTGTTGGAAAATACTACATCCGAGATGTTAGGTTCCCTTAGGTTAGGATATATAAATTTATAGACGTATATAATGTCCGCACCGAGACGTACAGGAAGACAGGAACGGGATTCTGTGAAACATTACCAGCGAGGGTCTAGATGGGTTAGGTTAGGTTATATTACGATATAGACGTATATAATGTGCCCACCGAGAAGTAGGGGCCGACCCGCCAGGAATATTGGAAAATAATACATCCGAGATGTTAGGTTCCCTTAGGTTAGGATATATAACGTTATAGACGTATATAATTTCCCCACGGCAAAGTACGGGCCGACACGACCGGGATTTTGTAAAACATTACCAGCGAGGGTCTAGGTGTGTTAGGTTAGGTTATATTACGTTATAGACGTATATAATGTTCCCACCGAGAAGTAGGGGCCGACCCGCCTGGAATGTTGGAAAATACTACATCCGAGATGTTAGGTTCCCTTAGGTTAGGATATATAACGTTATAGACGTATATAATGTCCCCACGGCAAAGTACGGGCAGACACGACCGGGATTTTGTAAAACATTACCAGCGAGGGTCTAGATGGGTTAGGTTAGGTTATATTACGATATAGACGTATATAGTGTGCCCACCGAGAAGTAGGGGCCGACCCGCCAGGAATGTTGGAAAATACTACATCCGAGGTGTTAGGTTCCCTTAGGTTAGAATATATAAATTTATAGACGTATATAATGTCCGCACCGAGACGTACGGGAAGACATGAACGGGATTCTGTGAAACATTACCAGCGAGGGTCAAGGTGGGTTAGGTTAGGTTATATTACGTTATAGACGTATATAATGTTCCCACCGAGAAGTAGGGGCCGACCCGCCAGAAATGTTGGAAAATTCTACATCCGAGATGTTAAGTTGCCTTAGGTTAGGATATATAAATTTATAGACGTATATAATGTCCGCACCGAGACGTACGGGCCGAAACGACCGGGATTTTGTAAAACATTACCAGCGAGGGTCTAGATGGGTTAGGTTAGGTTATATTACGATATAGACGTATATAGTGTGCCCACCGAGAAGTAGGGGCCGACCCACCAGGAATGTTGGAAAATACTACATCCGAGATGTTAGGTTCCCTTAGGTTAGGATATATAAATTTATAGACGTATATAATGTCCGCACCGAGACGTACGGGACGACACGACCGGGATTCTGTAAAACATTCCCAGCTAGGGGCTAGATGTGTTAGGTTAGGTTATATTACGTTATAGACGTATATAATGTTCCCACCGAGAAGTAGGGGCCGACCCGCCTGGAATGTTGGAAAATACTACATCCGAGATGTTAGGTTCCCTTAGGTTAGGATATATAACGTTATAGACGTATATAATGTCCCCACGGCAAAGTACGGGCAGACACGACCGGGATTTTGTAAAACATTACCAGCGACGGTCTAGATGGGTTAGGTAAGGTTATATTACGATATAGACGTATATAATGTGCCCACCGAGAAGTAGGGGCCGACCCGCCAGGAATGTTGAAAAATGCTACATCCGAGATGTTAGGTTCCCTTAGGTTAGTATATATAACGTTATAGACGTATATAATGTCCCCACCGAGAAGTACGGGCAGACACGACCGGGATTTTGTAAAACATTACCAGCGAGGGTCTAGATGGGTTAGGTTAGGTTATATTACGATATAGACGTATATAGTGTGCCCACCGAGAAGTAGGGGCCGACCCGCCTGGAATGTTGAAAAATACTACATCCGAGATGTTAGGTTCCCTTAGGTTAGGATATATAACGTTATAGACGTATATAATGTCCCCACGGCAAAGTACGGTCCGACACGACCGGGATTTTGTAAAACATTACCAGCGAGGGTCTAGATGGGTTAGGTATGGTTATATTACGATATAGACGTATATAATGTGCCCACCGAGAAGTAGGGGCCGACCCGCCAGGAATGTTGGAAAATACTACATCCGAGATGTTAGGTTCCCTTAGGTTAGTATATATAACATTATAGACGTATATAATGTACCCACCGAGAAGTACGGGCAGACACGACCGGGATTTTGTAAAACATTACCAGCGACGGTCTAGATGGTTTAGGTTAGGTTATATTACGTTATAGACGTATATAATGTTCCCACCGAGAAGTAGGGGCCGACCCGCCAGAAATGTTGGAAAATTCTACATCCGAGATGTTAAGTTGCCTTAGGTTATGATATATAACGTTATAGACGTATATAATGTCCGCACCGAGACGTACGGGACGACACGACCGGGATTCTGTAAAACATTCCCAGCTAGGGGCTAGATGTGTTAGGTTAGGTTATATTACGTTATAGACGTGTATAATGATCCCACCGAGAAGTAGGGGCCGACCCGCCAGGAATGTTGGAAAATACTACATCCGAGATGTTACGTTCCCTTAGGTTCGGATATATAACGTTATAGACGTATATAATGTCCCCACCGAGAAGTACGGGCAGACACGACCGGGATTTTGTAAAACATTACCAGCGAGGGTCTAGATGGGTTAGGTTAGGTTATATTACGATATAGACGTATATAATGTGCCCACCGAGAAGTAGGGGCCGACACGCCAGGAATGTAGGAAAATACTACATCCGAGATGTTAGGTTCACTTAGGTTAGGACATATAACGTTATAGACGTATATAATGTCCGCACCGAGACGTACGGGACGACACGACCTAGATTTTGTAAAACATTCCCAGCTAGGGGCTAGATGTGTTAGGTTAGTTTATATTACGTTATAGACGTATATAATGATCCCACCGAGAAATAGGGGCCGTCCCGCCAGGAATGTTGGAAAATACTACATCCGAGATGTTAGGTTCCCTTAGGTTAGGATATATAAATTTATAGATGTATATAATGTCCGCACCGAGACGTACAGGAAGACAGGAACGGGATTCTGTGAAACATTACCAGCGAGGGTCTAGGTGGGTTAGGTTAGGTTATATTACGTTATAGACGTATATAATGTTCCCACCGAGAAGTAGGGGCCGACCCGCCAGAAATGTTGGAAAATTCTACCTCCGAGATGTTAAGTTGCCTTAGGTTAGGATATATAAATTTATAGACGTATATAATGTCCGCACCGAGACGTACGGGCCGACACGACCGGGATTTTGTAAAACATTACCAGCGAGGGTCTAGATGGGTTAGGTTAGGTTATATTACGATATAGACGTATATAGTGTGCCCACCGAGAAGTAGGGGCCGACCCGCCTGGAATGTTGAAAAATACTACATCCGAGATGTTAGGTTCCCTTAGGTTAGGATATATAACGTTATAGACGTATATAATGTCCCCACGGCAAAGTACGGTCCGACACGACCGGGATTTTGTAAAACATTACCAGCGAGGGTCTAGATGGGTTAGGTATGGTTATATTACGATATAGACGTATATAATGTGCCCACCGAGAAGTAGGGGCCGACCCGCCAGGAATGTTGGAAAATACTACATCCGAGATGTTAGGTTCCCTTAGGTTAGTATATATAACATTATAGACGTATATAATGTACCCACCGAGAAGTACGGGCAGACACGACCGGGATTTTGTAAAACATTACCAGCGACGGTCTAGATGGTTTAGGTTAGGTTATATTACGTTATAGACGTATATAATGTTCCCACCGAGAAGTAGGGGCCGACCCGCCAGAAATGTTGGAAAATTCTACATCCGAGATGTTAAGTTGCCTTAGGTTATGATATATAACGTTATAGACGTATATAATGTCCGCACCGAGACGTACGGGACGACACGACCGGGATTCTGTAAAACATTCCCAGCTAGGGGCTAGATGTGTTAGGTTAGGTTATATTACGTTATAGACGTGTATAATGATCCCACCGAGAAGTAGGGGCCGACCCGCCAGGAATGTTGGAAAATACTACATCCGAGATGTTACGTTCCCTTAGGTTCGGATATATAACGTTATAGACGTATATAATGTCCCCACCGAGAAGTACGGGCAGACACGACCGGGATTTTGTAAAACATTACCAGCGAGGGTCTAGATGGGTTAGGTTAGGTTATATTACGATATAGACGTATATAATGTGCCCACCGAGAAGTAGGGGCCGACACGCCAGGAATGTAGGAAAATACTACATCCGAGATGTTAGGTTCACTTAGGTTAGGACATATAACGTTATAGACGTATATAATGTCCGCACCGAGACGTACGGGACGACACGACCTAGATTTTGTAAAACATTCCCAGCTAGGGGCTAGATGTGTTAGGTTAGTTTATATTACGTTATAGACGTATATAATGATCCCACCGAGAAATAGGGGCCGTCCCGCCAGGAATGTTGGAAAATACTACATCCGAGATGTTAGGTTCCCTTAGGTTAGGATATATAAATTTATAGATGTATATAATGTCCGCACCGAGACGTACAGGAAGACAGGAACGGGATTCTGTGAAACATTACCAGCGAGGGTCTAGGTGGGTTAGGTTAGGTTATATTACGTTATAGACGTATATAATGTTCCCACCGAGAAGTAGGGGCCGACCCGCCAGAAATGTTGGAAAATTCTACCTCCGAGATGTTAAGTTGCCTTAGGTTAGGATATATAAATTTATAGACGTATATAATGTCCGCACCGAGACGTACGGGCCGACACGACCGGGATTTTGTAAAACATTACCAGCGAGGGTCTAGATGGCTTAGGTTAGGTTATATTACGATATAGACGTATATAATGTGCCCACCGAGAAGTAGGGGCCGACCCGCCAGGAATGTTGGAAAATACTACATCCGAGATGTTAAGTTGCCTTAGGTTAGGATATATATATTGATAGACGTATATAATGTCCGCAACGAGACGTACGGGCCGATACGACCGGGATTTTGAAAAACATTACCAGCGAGGGTCTAGATGGGTTAGGGTGGGTTATATTACGATATAGACGTATATAGTGTGCCCACCGAGAAGTAGAGGCCGACCCGCCTGGAATGTTGGAAAATACTACATCCGAGATGTTAGGTTCCCTTAGGTTAGGATATATAAATTTATAGACGTATATAATGTCCGCACCGAGACGTACAGGAAGACAGGAACGGGATTCTGTGAAACATTACCAGCGAGGGTCTAGGTGGGTTAGGTTAGGTTATATTACGTTATAGACGTATATAATGTTCCCACCGAGAAGTAGGGGCCGACCCGCCAGAAATGTTGGAAAATTCTACATCCGAGATGTTAAGTTGCCTTAGGTTAGGATATATAACGTTATAGACGTATATAATGTCCGCACCGAGACGTACGGGACGACACGACCTAGATTTTGTAAAACATTCCCAGCTAGGGGCTAGATGTGTTAGGTTAGTTTATATTACGTTATAGACGTATATAATGATCCCACCGAGAAATAGGGGCCGTCCCGCCAGGAATGTTGGAAAATACTACATCCGAGATGTTAGGTTCCCTTAGGTTAGGATATATAAATTTATAGATGTATATAATGTCCGCACCGAGACGTACAGGAAGACAGGAACGGGATTCTGTGAAACATTACCAGCGAGGGTCTAGGTGGGTTAGGTTAGGTTATATTACGTTATAGACGTATATAATGTTCCCACCGAGAAGTAGGGGCCGACCCGCCAGAAATGTTGGAAAATTCTACCTCCGAGATGTTAAGTTGCCTTAGGTTAGGATATATAAATTTATAGACGTATATAATGTCCGCACCGAGACGTACGGGCCGACACGACCGGGATTTTGTAAAACATTACCAGCGAGGGTCTAGATGGCTTAGGTTAGGTTATATTACGATATAGACGTATATAATGTGCCCACCGAGAAGTAGGGGCCGACCCGCCAGGAATGTTGGAAAATACTACATCCGAGATGTTAAGTTGCCTTAGGTTAGGATATATATATTGATAGACGTATATAATGTCCGCACCGAGACGTACGGGCCGATACGACCGGGATTTTGAAAAACATTACCAGCGAGGGTCTAGATGGGTTAGGGTGGGTTATATTACGATATAGACGTATATAGTGTGCCCACCGAGAAGTAGGGGCCGACCCGCCTGGAATGTTGGAAAATACTACATCCGAGATGTTAGGTTCCCTTAGGTTAGGATATATAAATTTATAGACGTATATAATGTCCGCACCGAGACGTACAGGAAGACAGGAACGGGATTCTGTGAAACATTACCAGCGAGGGTCTAGGTGGGTTAGGTTAGGTTATATTACGTTATAGACGTATATAATGTTCCCACCGAGAAGCAGGGGCCGACCCGCCAGAAATGTTGGAAAATTCTACATCCGAGATGTTAAGTTGCCTTAGGTTAGGATATATAACGTTATAGACGTATATAATGTCCGCACCGAGACGTACGGGACGACACGACCTAGATTTTGTAAAACATTCCCAGCTAGGGGCTAGATGTGTTAGGTTAGTTTATATTACGTTATAGACGTATATAATGATCCCACCGAGAAATAGGGGCCGTCCCGCCAGGAATGTTGGAAAATACTACATCCGAGATGTTAGGTTCCCTTAGGTTAGGATATATAAATTTATAGATGTATATAATGTCCGCACCGAGACGTACAGGAAGACAGGAACGGGATTCTGTGAAACATTACCAGCGAGGGTCTAGGTGGGTTAGGTTAGGTTATATTACGTTATAGACGTATATAATGTTCCCACCGAGAAGTAGGGGCCGACCCGCCAGAAATGTTGGAAAATTCTACCTCCGAGATGTTAAGTTGCCTTAGGTTAGGATATATAAATTTATAGACGTATATAATGTCCGCACCGAGACGTACGGGCCGACACGACCGGGATTTTGTAAAACATTACCAGCGAGGGTCTAGATGGCTTAGGTTAGGTTATATTACGATATAGACGTATATAATGTGCCCACCGAGAAGTAGGGGCCGACCCGCCAGGAATGTTGGAAAATACTACATCCGAGATGTTAAGTTGCCTTAGGTTAGGATATATATATTGATAGACGTATATAATGTCCGCACCGAGACGTACGGGCCGATACGACCGGGATTTTGAAAAACATTACCAGCGAGGGTCTAGATGGGTTAGGGTGGGTTATATTACGATATAGACGTATATAGTGTGCCCACCGAGAAGTAGGGGCCGACCCGCCTGGAATGTTGGAAAATACTACATCCGAGATGTTAGGTTCCCTTAGGTTAGGATATATAAATTTATAGACGTATATAATGTCCGCACCGAGACGTACAGGAAGACAGGAACGGGATTCTGTGAAACATTACCAGCGAGGGTCTAGGTGGGTTAGGTTAGGTTATATTACGTTATAGACGTATATAATGTTCCCACCGAGAAGCAGGGGCCGACCCGCCAGAAATGTTGGAAAATTCTACATCCGAGATGTTAAGTTGCCTTAGGTTAGGATATATAACGTTATAGACGTATATAATGTCCGCACCGAGACGTACGGGACGACACGACCGGGATTCTGTAAAACATTCCCAGCTAGGGGCTAGATGTGTTAGGTTAGGTTATATTACGTTATAGACGTATATAATGATCCCACCGAGAAGTAGGGGCCGACCCGCCAGGATTGTTGGAAAATACTACATCCGAGATGTTAGGTTCCCTTAGGTTCGGATATATAACGTTATAGACGTATATAATGTCCCCACCGAGAAGTACGGGCAGACACGACCGGGATTTTGTAAAACATTACCAGCGAGGGTCTAGATGGGTTAGGTTAGGTTATATTACGATATAGACGTATATAGTGTGCCCACCGAGAAGTAGGGGCCGACCCGCCAGGAATGTTGGGAAATACTACATCCGAGGTGTTAGGTTCCCTTAGGTTAGAATATATAAATTTATAGACGTATATAATGTCCGCACCGAGACGTACAGGAAGACATGAACGGGATTCTGTGAAACAATACCAGCGAGGGTCTAGGTGGGTTAGGTTAGGTTATATTACGTTATAGACGTATATAATGATCTCACCGAGTAGTAGGGGCCGACCCGCCAGGAATGTTGGAAAATACTACATACGAGATGTTAGGTTCCCTTAGGTTAGGATATATAACGTTATAGACGTATATAATGTCCCCACCGAGAAGTACGGGCAGACGCGAACGGGATTTTGTAAAACATTACCAGCGAAGGTCTAGATGTGTTAGGTTAGGTTATATTACGATATAGACGTATATAATGTGCCCACCGAGAAGTAGGGGCCGACCCGCCAGGAATGTTGGAAAATACTACATCCGAGCTGTTAGGTTCCCTTAGTTTAGGATATATAAATTTATAGACGTATATAATGTCCGCACCGAGACGTACGGGAAGACATGAACGGGATTCTGTGAAACATTACCAGCGAGGGTCTAGGTGGGTTAGGTTAGGTTATATTACGTTATAGACGTATATAATGTTCCCACCCAGAAGTAGGGGCCGACCCGCCTGGAATGTTGGAAAATACTACATCCGAGATGTTAGGTTCCCTTAGGTTAGTATATATAACATTATAGACGTATATAATGTCCCCACGGCAAAGTACGGTCCGACACGACCGGGATTTTGTAAAACATTACCAGCGAGGGTCTAGATGGGTTAGGTTTGGTTATATTACGATATAGACGTATATAATGTGCCCACCGAGATGTAGGGGCCGACCCGCCAGGAATGTTGGAAAATACTACATCCGAGATGTTAGGTTCCCTTAGGTTAGTATATATAACATTATAGACGTATATAATGTCCCCACGGCAAAGTACGGTCCGACACGACCGGGATTTTGTAAAACATTCCCAGCTAGGGGCTAGATGTGTTAGGTTAGTTTATATTACGTTATAGACGTATATAATGATCCCACCGAGAAGTAGGGGCCGTCCCGCCAGGAATGTTGGAAAATACTACATCCGAGATGTTAGGTTCCCTTAGGTTAGGATATATAAATTTATAGACGTATATAATGTCCGCACCGAGACGTACAGGAAGACAGGAACGGGATTCTGTGAAACATTACCAGCGAGGGTCTAGGTGGGTTAGGTTAGGTTATATTACGTTATAGACGTATATAATGTTCCCACCGAGAAGTAGGGGCCGACCCGCCAGAAATGTTGGAAAATTCTACATCCGAGATGTTAAGTTGCCTTAGGTTAGGATATATAACGTTATAGACGTATATAATGTCCGCACCGAGACGTACGGGACGACACGACCGGGATTCTGTAAAACATTCCCAGCTAGGGGCTAGATGTGTTAGGTTCGGTTATATTACGTTATAGAAGTATATAATGATCCCACCGAGAAGTAGGGGCCGACCCGCCAGGATTGTTGGAAAATACTACATCCGAGATGTTAGGTTCCCTTAGGTTAGGATATATAAATTTATAGACGTATATAATGTCCGCACCGAGACGTACAGGAAGACAGGAACGGGATTCTGTGAAACATTACCAGCGAGGGTCTAGATGGGTTAGGTTAGGTTATATTACGATATAGACGTATATAATGTGCCCACCGAGAAGTAGGGGCCGACCCGCCAGGAATATTGGAAAATAATACATCCGAGATGTTAGGTTCCCTTAGGTTAGGATATATAACGTTATAGACGTATATAATGTCCCCACGGCAAAGTACGGGCCGACACGACCGGGATTTTGTAAAACATTACCAGCGAGGGTCTAGGTGTGTTAGGTTAGGTTATATTACGTTATAGACGTATATAATGTTCCCACCGAGAAGTAGGGGCCGACCCGCCTGGAATGTTGGAAAATACTACATCCGAGATGTTAGGTTCCCTTAGGTTAGGATATATAACGTTATAGACGTATATAATGTCCCCACGGCAAAGTACGGGCAGACACGACCGGGATTTTGTAAAACATTACCAGCGAGGGTCTAGATGGGTTAGGTTAGGTTATATTACGATATAGACGTATATAGTGTGCCCACCGAGAAGTAGGGGCCGACCCGCCAGGAATGTTGGAAAATACTACATCCGAGGTGTTAGGTTCCCTTAGGTTAGAATATATAAATTTATAGACGTATATAATGTCCGCACCGAGACGTACGGGAAGACATGAACGGGATTCTGTGAAACATTACCAGCGAGGGTCAAGGTGGGTTAGGTTAGGTTATATTACGTTATAGACGTATATAATGTTCCCACCGAGAAGTAGGGGCCGACCCGCCAGAAATGTTGGAAAATTCTACATCCGAGATGTTAAGTTGCCTTAGGTTAGGATATATAAATTTATAGACGTATATAATGTCCGCACCGAGACGTACGGGCCGAAACGACCGGGATTTTGTAAAACATTACCAGCGAGGGTCTAGATGGGTTAGGTTAGGTTATATTACGATATAGACGTATATAGTGTGCCCACCGAGAAGTAGGGGCCGACCCACCAGGAATGTTGGAAAATACTACATCCGAGATGTTAGGTTCCCTTAGGTTAGGATATATAAATTTATAGACGTATATAATGTCCGCACCGAGACGTACGGGACGACACGACCGGGATTCTGTAAAACATTCCCAGCTAGGGGCTAGATGTGTTAGGTTAGGTTATATTACGTTATAGACGTATATAATGTTCCCACCGAGAAGTAGGGGCCGACCCGCCTGGAATGTTGGAAAATACTACATCCGAGATGTTAGGTTCCCTTAGGTTAGGATATATAACGTTATAGACGTATATAATGTCCCCACGGCAAAGTACGGGCAGACACGACCGGGATTTTGTAAAACATTACCAGCGACGGTCTAGATGGGTTAGGTAAGGTTATATTACGATATAGACGTATATAATGTGCCCACCGAGAAGTAGGGGCCGACCCGCCAGGAATGTTGAAAAATGCTACATCCGAGATGTTAGGTTCCCTTAGGTTAGTATATATAACGTTATAGACGTATATAATGTCCCCACCGAGAAGTACGGGCAGACACGACCGGGATTTTGTAAAACATTACCAGCGAGGGTCTAGATGGGTTAGGTTAGGTTATATTACGATATAGACGTATATAGTGTGCCCACCGAGAAGTAGGGGCCGACCCGCCTGGAATGTTGAAAAATACTACATCCGAGATGTTAGGTTCCCTTAGGTTAGGATATATAACGTTATAGACGTATATAATGTCCCCACGGCAAAGTACGGTCCGACACGACCGGGATTTTGTAAAACATTACCAGCGAGGGTCTAGATGGGTTAGGTATGGTTATATTACGATATAGACGTATATAATGTGCCCACCGAGAAGTAGGGGCCGACCCGCCAGGAATGTTGGAAAATACTACATCCGAGATGTTAGGTTCCCTTAGGTTAGTATATATAACATTATAGACGTATATAATGTACCCACCGAGAAGTACGGGCAGACACGACCGGGATTTTGTAAAACATTACCAGCGACGGTCTAGATGGTTTAGGTTAGGTTATATTACGTTATAGACGTATATAATGTTCCCACCGAGAAGTAGGGGCCGACCCGCCAGAAATGTTGGAAAATTCTACATCCGAGATGTTAAGTTGCCTTAGGTTAGGATATATAACGTTATAGACGTATATAATGTCCGCACCGAGACGTACGGGACGACACGACCGGGATTCTGTAAAACATTCCCAGCTAGGGGCTAGATGTGTTAGGTTAGGTTATATTACGTTATAGACGTGTATAATGATCCCACCGAGAAGTAGGGGCCGACCCGCCAGGAATGTTGGAAAATACTACATCCGAGATGTTACGTTCCCTTAGGTTCGGATATATAACGTTATAGACGTATATAATGTCCCCACCGAGAAGTACGGGCAGACACGACCGGGATTTTGTAAAACATTACCAGCGAGGGTCTAGATGGGTTAGGTTAGGTTATATTACGATATAGACGTATATAATGTGCCCACCGAGAAGTAGGGGCCGACACGCCAGGAATGTAGGAAAATACTACATCCGAGATGTTAGGTTCACTTAGGTTAGGACATATAACGTTATAGACGTATATAATGTCCGCACCGAGACGTACGGGACGACACGACCTAGATTTTGTAAAACATTCCCAGCTAGGGGCTAGATGTGTTAGGTTAGTTTATATTACGTTATAGACGTATATAATGATCCCACCGAGAAATAGGGGCCGTCCCGCCAGGAATGTTGGAAAATACTACATCCGAGATGTTAGGTTCCCTTAGGTTAGGATATATAAATTTATAGATGTATATAATGTCCGCACCGAGACGTACAGGAAGACAGGAACGGGATTCTGTGAAACATTACCAGCGAGGGTCTAGGTGGGTTAGGTTAGGTTATATTACGTTATAGACGTATATAATGTTCCCACCGAGAAGTAGGGGCCGACCCGCCAGAAATGTTGGAAAATTCTACCTCCGAGATGTTAAGTTGCCTTAGGTTAGGATATATAAATTTATAGACGTATATAATGTCCGCACCGAGACGTACGGGCCGACACGACCGGGATTTTGTAAAACATTACCAGCGAGGGTCTAGATGGCTTAGGTTAGGTTATATTACGATATAGACGTATATAATGTGCCCACCGAGAAGTAGGGGCCGACCCGCCAGGAATGTTGGAAAATACTACATCCAAGATGTTAAGTTGCCTTAGGTTAGGATATATATATTGATAGACGTATATAATGTCCGCAACGAGACGTACGGGCCGATACGACCGGGATTTTGAAAAACATTACCAGCGAGGGTCTAGATGGGTTAGGGTGGGTTATATTACGATATAGACGTATATAGTGTGCCCACCGAGAAGTAGGGGCCGACCCGCCTGGAATGTTGGAAAATACTACATCCGAGATGTTAGGTTCCCTTAGGTTAGGATATATAAATTTATAGACGTATATAATGTCCGCACCGAGACGTACAGGAAGACAGGAACGGGATTCTGTGAAACATTACCAGCGAGGGTCTAGGTGGGTTAGGTTAGGTTATATTACGTTATAGACGTATATAATGTTCCCACCGAGAAGTAGGGGCCGACCCGCCAGAAATGTTGGAAAATTCTACATCCGAGATGTTAAGTTGCCTTAGGTTAGGATATATAACGTTATAGACGTATATAATGTCCGCACCGAGACGTACGGGACGACACGACCTAGATTTTGTAAAACATTCCCAGCTAGGGGCTAGATGTGTTAGGTTAGTTTATATTACGTTATAGACGTATATAATGATCCCACCGAGAAATAGGGGCCGTCCCGCCAGGAATGTTGGAAAATACTACATCCGAGATGTTAGGTTCCCTTAGGTTAGGATATATAAATTTATAGATGTATATAATGTCCGCACCGAGACGTACAGGAAGACAGGAACGGGATTCTGTGAAACATTACCAGCGAGGGTCTAGGTGGGTTAGGTTAGGTTATATTACGTTATAGACGTATATAATGTTCCCACCGAGAAGTAGGGGCCGACCCGCCAGAAATGTTGGAAAATTCTACCTCCGAGATGTTAAGTTGCCTTAGGTTAGGATATATAAATTTATAGACGTATATAATGTCCGCACCGAGACGTACGGGCCGACACGACCGGGATTTTGTAAAACATTACCAGCGAGGGTCTAGATGGCTTAGGTTAGGTTATATTACGATATAGACGTATATAATGTGCCCACCGAGAAGTAGGGGCCGACCCGCCAGGAATGTTGGAAAATACTACATCCGAGATGTTAAGTTGCCTTAGGTTAGGATATATATATTGATAGACGTATATAATGTCCGCACCGAGACGTACGGGCCGATACGACCGGGATTTTGAAAAACATTACCAGCGAGGGTCTAGATGGGTTAGGGTGGGTTATATTACGATATAGACGTATATAGTGTGCCCACCGAGAAGTAGGGGCCGACCCGCCTGGAATGTTGGAAAATACTACATCCGAGATGTTAGGTTCCCTTAGGTTAGGATATATAAATTTATAGACGTATATAATGTCCGCACCGAGACGTACAGGAAGACAGGAACGGGATTCTGTGAAACATTACCAGCGAGGGTCTAGGTGGGTTAGGTTAGGTTATATTACGTTATAGACGTATATAATGTTCCCACCGAGAAGCAGGGGCCGACCCGCCAGAAATGTTGGAAAATTCTACATCCGAGATGTTAAGTTGCCTTAGGTTAGGATATATAACGTTATAGACGTATATAATGTCCGCACCGAGACGTACGGGACGACACGACCGGGATTCTGTAAAACATTCCCAGCTAGGGGCTAGATGTGTTAGGTTAGGTTATATTACGTTATAGACGTATATAATGATCCCACCGAGAAGTAGGGGCCGACCCGCCAGGATTGTTGGAAAATACTACATCCGAGATGTTAGGTTCCCTTAGGTTCGGATATATAACGTTATAGACGTATATAATGTCCCCACCGAGAAGTACGGGCAGACACGACCGGGATTTTGTAAAACATTACCAGCGAGGGTCTAGATGGGTTAGGTTAGGTTATATTACGATATAGACGTATATAGTGTGCCCACCGAGAAGTAGGGGCCGACCCGCCAGGAATGTTGGGAAATACTACATCCGAGGTGTTAGGTTCCCTTAGGTTAGAATATATAAATTTATAGACGTATATAATGTCCGCACCGAGACGTACAGGAAGACATGAACGGGATTCTGTGAAACAATACCAGCGAGGGTCTAGGTGGGTTAGGTTAGGTTATATTACGTTATAGACGTATATAATGATCTCACCGAGTAGTAGGGGCCGACCCGCCAGGAATGTTGGAAAATACTACATACGAGATGTTAGGTTCCCTTAGGTTAGGATATATAACGTTATAGACGTATATAATGTCCCCACCGAGAAGTACGGGCAGACGCGAACGGGATTTTGTAAAACATTACCAGCGAAGGTCTAGATGTGTTAGGTTAGGTTATATTACGATATAGACGTATATAATGTGCCCACCGAGAAGTAGGGGCCGACCCGCCAGGAATGTTGGAAAATACTACATCCGAGATGTTAAGTTCCCTAAGGTTAGGATATATAAATTTATAGACATATATAATGTCCGCACCGAGACGTACAGGAAGACATCAACGGGATTCTGTGAAACATTACCAGCGAGGGTCTAGGTGGGTTAGGTTAGGTTATATTACGTTATGGACGTATATAATGATCCCACCGAGAAGTAGGGGCCGACCCGCCAGGAATATTGGAAAATACTACATACGAGATGTTAGGTTCCCTTAGGTTAGGATATATAAATTTATAGACGTATATAATGTCCGGACAGAGACGTACAGGAAGACATGAACGGGATTCTGTGAAACAATACCAGCGAGGGTCTAGGTGGGTTAGGTTAGGTTATATTACGTTATAGACGTATATAATGATCACACCGAGCAGTAGGGGCCGACCGGCCAGGAATGTTGGAAAATACTACATCCGAGATGTTAGGTTCCCGTAGGTTAGGATATATAACGTTATAGACGTATATAATGTCCCCACCGAGAAGTACGGGCAGACACGACCGGGATTTTGTAAAACATTACCAGCGAGGGTCTAGATGGGTTAGGTTAGGTTATATTACGATATAGACGTATATAATGTGCCCACCGAGAAGTAGGGGCCGACCCGCGAGGAATGTTGGAAAATACTACATCCGAGATGTTAGGTTCCCTTAGGTTAGTATATATAACGTTATAGACGTATATAATGTCCGCACCGAGACGTACAGGAAGACATGAACGGGATTCTGTGAAACAATGCCAGCGAGGGTCTAGATGGGTTAGGTTAGGTTATATTACGATATAGACGTATATAATGTGCCCACCGAGAAGTAGGGGCCGACCCGCCAGGAATGTTGGAAAATACTACATCCGAGATGTTAGGTTCCCTTAGGTTAGGATATATGAATTTATAGACGTATATAATGTCCGCACCGAGACGTACAGGAAGACAGGAACGGGATTCTGTGAAACATTACCAGCGAGGGTCTAGGTGGGTTAGGTTAGGTTATATTACGTTATAGACGTATATAATGTTCCCACCGAGAAGTAGGGGCCGACCCGCCAGAAATGTTGGAAAATTCTACATCCGAGATGTTAAGTTGCCTTAGGTTAGGATATATAAATTTATAGACGTATATAATGTCCGCACCGAGACGTACGGGCCGATACGACCGGGATTTTGAAAAACATTACCAGCGAGGGTCTAGCTGTGTTAGGTTAGGTTATATTACGATATAGACGTATATAATGTGCCCACCGAGAAGTAGGGGCCGACCCGCCAGGAATATTGGAAAATACTACATCCGAGATGTTAGGTTCCCTTAGTTTAGGATATATAAATTTATAGACGTATATAATGTCCGCACCGAGACGTACGGGAAGACATGAACGGGATTCTGTGAAACATTACCAGCGAGGGTCTAGGTGGGTTAGGTTAGGTTATATTGCGTTATAGACGTATATAATGTTCCCACCGAGAAGTAGGGGCCGACCCGCCTGGAATGTTGGAAAATACTACATCCGAGATATTAGGTTCCCTTAGGTTAGGATATATAACGTTATAGACGTATATAATGTCCCCACGGCAAAGTACGGGCCGACACGACCGGGATTTTGTAAAACATTACCAGCGAGGTTCTAGATGGGTTAGGTTTGGTTATATTACGATATAGACGTATATAATGTGCCCACCGAGAAGTAGGGGCCGACCCGCCAGGAATGTTGGAAAATACTACATCCGAGATGTTAGGTTCCCTTAGGTTAGTATATATAACATTATAGACGTATATAATGTACCCACCGAGAAGTACGGGCAGACACGACCGGGATTTTGTAAAACATTACCAGCGACGGTCTAGATGGGTTAGGTAAGGTTATATTACGATATAGACGTATATAGTGTGCCCACCGAGAAGTAGGGGCCGACCCGCCAGGAATGTTGGAAAATACTACATCCGAGGTGTTAGGTTCCCTTAGGTTAGAATATATAAATTTATAGACGTATATAATGTCCGCACCGAGACGTACGGGCCGACACGACCGGGATTTTGTAAAACATTACCAGCGAGGGTCTAGATGGGTTAGGTTAGGTTATATTACGATATAGACGTATATACTGTGCCCACCGAGAAGTAGGGGCCGACCCACCAGGAATGTTGGAAAATACTACATCCGAGATGTTAGGTTCCCTTAGGTTAGGATATATAAATTTATAGACGTATATAATGTCCGCACCGAGACGTACAGGAAGACAGGAACGGGATTCTGTGAAACATTACCAGCGAGGGTCTAGGTGGGTTAGGTTAGGTTATATTACGTTATAGACGTATATAATGTTCCCACCGAGAAGTAGGGGCCGACCCGCCAGAAATATTGGAAAATTCTACATCCGAGATGTTAAGTTGCCTTAGGTTACTATATATAACGTTATAGACGTATATAATGTCCGCACCGAGACGTACGGGGCGACACGACCGGGATTCTGTAAAACATTCCCAGCTAGGGGCTAGATGTGTTAGGTTAGGTTATATTACGCTATAGACGTATATAATGATCCCACCGAGAAGTAGGGGCCGACCCGCCAGGAATGTTGGAAAATACTACATCTGAGATGTTAGGTTCCCTTAGGTTAGGATATATAAATTTATAGACGTATATAATGTCCGCACCGAGACGTACAGGAAGACAGGAACGGGATTCTGTGAAACATTACCAGCGAGGGTCTAGATGGGTTAGGTTAGGTTATATTACGATATAGACGTATATAATGTGCCCACCGAGAAGTAGAGGCCGACCCGCCAGGAATATTGGAAAATACGACATCCGAGATGTTATGTTCCCTTAGGTTAGGATATATAACGTTATAGACGTATATAATGTCCCCACGGCAAAGTACGGTCCGACACGACCGGGATTTTGTAAAACATTACCAGCGAGGGTCTAGATGGGTTAGGTTTGGTTATATTACGATATAGACGTATATAATGTGCCCACCGAGAAGTAGGGGCCGACCCGCCAGGAATGTTGGAAAATACTACATCCGAGATGTTAGGTTCCCTTAGGTTAGTATATATAACATTATAGACGTATATAATGTACCCACCGAGAAGTACGGGCAGACACGACCGGGATTTTGTAAAACATTACCAGCGACGGTCTAGATGGGTTAGGTTAGGTTATATTACGTTATAGACGTATATAATGTTCCCACCGAGAAGTAGGGGCCGACCCGCCAGAAATGTTGGAAAATTCTACATCCGAGATGTTAAGTTGCCTTTGGTTAGGATATATAACGTTATAGACGTATATAATGTCCGCATCGAGACGTACGGGACGACACGACCGGGATTCTGTAAAACATTCCCAGCTAGGGGCTAGATGTGTTAGGTTAGGTTATATTACGTTATAGACGTATATAATGATCCCACCGAGAAGTAGGGGCCGACCCGCCAGGAATGATGGAAAATACTACATCCGAGATGTTACGTTCCCTTAGGTTCGGATATATAACGTTATAGACGTATATAATGTCCCCACCGAGGAGTACGGGCAGACACGACCGGGGTTTTGTAAAACATTACCAGCGAGGGTCTAGATGGGTTAGGTTAGGTTATATTACGATATAGACGTATATAATGTGCCCACCGAGAAGTAGGGGCCGACACGCCAGGAATGTAGGAAAATACTACATCCGAGATGTTAGGTTCACTTAGGTTAGGACATATAACGTTATAGACGTATATAATGTCCGCACCGAGACATACGGGACGACACGACCTAGATTTTGTAAAACATTCCCAGCTAGGGGCTAGATGTGTTAGGTTAGTTTATATTACGTTATAGACGTATATAATGATCCCACCGAGAAGTAGGGGCCGTCCCGCCAGGAATGTTGGAAAATACTACATCCGAGATGTTAGGTTCCCTTAGGTTAGGATATATAAATTTATAGACGTATATAATGTCCGCACCGAGACGTACAGGAAGACAGGAACGGGATTCTGTGAAACATTACCAGCGAGGGTCTAGGTGGGTTAGGTTAGGTTATATTACGTTATAGACGAATATAATGTTCCCACCGAGAAGTAGGGGCCGACCCGCCAGAAATGTTGGAAAATTCAACATCCGAGATGTTAAGTTGCCTTAGGTTAGGATATATAACATTATAGACGTATATAATGTCCCCACCGAGAAGTACGGGCAGACACGACCGGGATTTTGTGAAACAATACCAGCGAGGGTCTAGGTGGGTTAGGTTAGGTTATATTACGTTATAGACGTATATAATGATCCCACCGAGAAGTAGGGGCCGACCCGCCAGGAATGTTGGAAAATACTACATACGAGATGTTAGGTTCCCTTAGGTTAGGATATATAACGTTATAGACGTATATAATGTCCCCACCGAGAAGTACGGGCAGACGCGAACGGGATTTTGTAAAACATTACCAGCGAAGGTCTAGATGGGTTAGGTTAGGTTATATTACGATATAGACGTATATAATGTGCCCACCGAGAAGTAGGGGCCGACCCGCCAGGAATGTTGGAAAATACTACATCCGAGATGTTAAGTTCCCTAAGGTTAGGATATATAAATTTATAGACATATATAATGTCCGCACCGAGACGTACAGGAAGACATCAACGGGATTCTGTGAAACATTACCAGCGAGGGTCTAGGTGGGTTAGGTTAGGTTATATTACGTTATAGACGTATATAATGATCCCACCGAGAAGTAGGGGCCGACCCGCCAGGAATATTGGAAAATACTACATACGAGATGTTAGGTTCCCTTAGGTTAGGATATATAAATTTATAGACGTATATAATGTCCGGACAGAGACGTACAGGAAGACATGAACGGGATTCTGTGAAACAATACCAGCGAGGGTCTAGGTGGGTTAGGTTAGGTTATATTACGTTATAGACGTATATAATGATCACACCGAGCAGTAGGGGCCGACTGGCCAGGAATGTTGGAAAATACTACATCCGAGATGTTAGGTTCCCGTAGGTTAGGATATATAACGTTATAGACGTATATAATGTCCCCACCGAGAAGTACGGGCAGACACGACCGGGATTTTGTAAAACATTACCAGCGAGGGTCTAGATGGGTTAGGTTAGGTTATATTACGATATAGACGTATATAATGTGCCCACCGAGAAGTGGGGGCCGACCCGCCAGGAATATTGGAAAATAATACATCCGAGATGTTAGGTTCCCTTAGGTTAGGATATATAACGTTATAGACGTATATAATGTCCCCACGGCAAAGTACGGGCCGACACGACCGGGATTTTGTAAAACATTACCAGCGAGGGTCTAGATGGGTTAGGTTAGGTTATATTACGATATAGACGTATATAATGTGCCCACCGAGAAGTAGGGGCCGACCCGCGAGGAATGTTGGAAAATACTACATCCGAGATGTTAGGTTCCCTTAGGTTAGTATATATAACGTTATAGACGTATATAATGTCCCCACCGAGAAGTACGGGCAGACACGACCGGGATTTTGTAAAACATTACCAGCGAGGGTCAAGATGGGTTAGGTTAGGTTATATTACGATATAGACGTATATAGTGTACCCACCGAGAAGTAGGGGCCGACCCGCCAGGAATGTTGGAAAATACTACATACGAGATGTTAGTTTCCCTTAGGTTAGTATATATAACGTTATAGACGTATATAATGTCCGCACCGAGACGTACAGGAAGATATGAACGGGATTCTGTGAAACAATACCAGCGAGGGTCTAGATGGGTTAGGTTAGGTTATATTACGATATAGACGTATATAATGTGCCCACCGAGAAGTAGGGGCCGACCCGCCAGGAATATTGGAAAATACTACATCCGAGATGTTAGGTTCCCTTAGTTTAGGATATATAAATTTATAGACGTATATAATGTCCGCACCGAGACGTACGGGAAGACATGAACGGGATTCTGTGAAACATTACCAGCGAGGGTCTAGGTGGGTTAGGTTAGGTTATATTGCGTTATAGACGTATATAATGTTCCCACCGAGTAGTAGGGGCCGACCCGCCAGGAGTGTTGGAAAATACTACATCCGAGATGTTAGGTTCCCTTAGGTTAGTATATATAACGTTATAGACGTATATAATGTCCCCACCGAGAAGTACGGGCAGACACGACCGGGATTTTGTAAAACATTACCAGCGAGGGTCTAGATGGGTTAGGTTAGGTTATATTACGATATAGACGTATATAGTGTGCCCACCGAGAAGTAGGGGCCGACCCGCCAGTAATGTTGGAAAATACTACATCCGAGGTGTTAGGTTCCCTTAGGTTAGAATATATAAATTTATAGACGTATATAATGTCCGCACCGAGACGTACGGGAAGACATGAACGGGATTCTGTGAAACATTACCAGCGAGGGTCTAGGTGGGTTTGGTTAGGTTATATTACGTTATAGACGTATATAATGTTCCCACCGAGAAGTAGGGGCCGACCCGCCAGAAATGTTGGAAAATTCTACATCCGAGATGTTAAGTTGCCTTAGGTTGGGATATATAAATTTATAGACGTATATAATGTCCGCACCGAGACGTACGGGCCGACACGACCGGGATTTTGTAAAACATTACCAGCGAGGGTCTAGATGGGTTAGGTTAGGTTATATTACGATATAGACGTATATAGTGTGCCCACCGAGAAGTAGGGGCCGACCCACCAGGAATGTTGGAAAATACTACATCCGAG
The DNA here is from genome assembly GCA_963969225.1 of Xylocopa violacea. Lineage (NCBI taxonomy): Eukaryota > Metazoa > Arthropoda > Insecta > Hymenoptera > Apidae > Xylocopa > Xylocopa violacea. The sequence continues at coordinate 3,787,579 of CAXAJV010000928.1, forward strand.
ATGTTAGGTTCCCTTAGGTTAGGATATATAAATTTATAGACGTATATAATGTCCGCACCGAGACGTACGGGAAGACATGAACGGGATTCTGTGAAACATTACCAGCGAGGGTCTAGGTGGGTTAGGCTAGGTTATATTACGTTATAGACGTATATAATGTTCCCACCGAGAAGTTGGGGCCGACCCGCCAGAAATGTTGGAAAATTCTACATCCGAGATGTTAAGTTGCCTTAGGTTAGGATATATAAATTTATAGACGTATATAATGTCCGCACCGAGACGTACGGGCCGACACGACCGGGATTTTGTAAAACATTACCAGCGAGGGTCTAGATGGGTTAGGTTAGGTTATATTACGATATAGACGTATATAGTGTGCCCACCGAGAAGTAGGGGCCGCCCCACCAGGAATGTTGGAAAATACTACATCCGAGATGTTAGGTTCCCTTAGGTTAGGATATATAAATTTATAGACGTATATAATGTCCGCACCGAGACGTACGGGAAGACATGAACGGGATTCTGTGAAACATTACCAGCGAGGGTCTAGGTGGGTTAGGTTAGGTTATATTACGTTATAGACGTATATAATGATCCCACCGAGAAGTAGGGGCCGACCCGCCAGGAATGTTGGAAAATACTACATCCGAGATGTTACGTTCCCTTAGGTTCGGATATATAACGTTATGGACGTATATAATGTCCCCACCGAGAAGTACGGGCAGACACGACCGGGATTTTGTAAAACATTACCAGCGAGGGTCTAGATGGGTTAGGTTAGGTTATATTACGATATAGACGTATATAGTGTGCCCACCGAGAAGTAGGGGCCGACCCACCAGGAATGTTGGAAAATACTACATCCGAGATGTTAGGTTCCCTTAGGTTAGGATATATAAATTTATAGACGTATATAATGTCCGCACCGAGACGTACAGGAAGACAGGAACGGGATTCTGTGAAACATTGCCAGCGAGGGTCTAGGTGGGTTAGGTTAGGTTATATTACGTTATAGACGTATATAATGTTCCCACCGAGAAGTAGGGGCCGACCCGCCAGAAATATTGGAAAATTCTACATCCGAGATGTTAAGTTGCCTTAGGTTACTATATATAACGTTATAGACGTATATAATGTCCGCACCGAGACGTACGGGGCGACACGACCGGGATTCTGTAAAACATTACCAGCGACGGTCTAGATGGGTTAGGTAAGGTTATATTACGATATAGACGTATATAATGTGCCCACCGAGAAGTAGGGGCCGACCCGCCAGGAATGTTGAAAAATACTACATCCGAGATGTTAGGTTCCCTTAGGTTAGGATATATAAATTTATAGACGTATATAATGTCCGCACCGAGACGTACAGGAAGACAGGAACGGGATTCTGTGAAACATTACCAGCGAGGGTCTAGATGGGTTAGGTTAGGTTATATTACGATATAGACGTATATAGTGTGCCCACCGAGAAGTAGGGGCCGACCCGCCAGGAATGTTGGAAAATACTACATCCGAGGTGTTAGGTTCCCTTAGGTTAGAATATATAAATTTATAGACGTATATAATGTCCGCACCGAGACGTACGGGAAGACATGAACGGGATTCTGTGAAACATTACCAGCGAGGGTCTAGGTGGGTTAGGTTAGGTTATATTACGTTATAGACGTATATAATGTTCCCACCGAGAAGTAGGGGCCGACCCGCCAGAAATGTTGGAAAATTCTACATCCGAGATGTTAAGTTGCCTTAGGTTAGGATATATAAATTTATAGACGTATATAATGTCCGCACCGAGACGTACGGGCCGACACGACCGGGATTTTGTAAAACATTACCAGCGAGGGTCTAGATGGGTTAGGTTAGGTTATATTACGATATAGACGTATATAGTGTGCCCACCGAGAAGTAGGTGCCGACCCACCAGGAATGTTGGAAAATACTACATCCGAGATGTTAGGTTCCCTTAGGTTAGGATATATAAATTTATAGACGTATATAATGTCCGCATCGAGACGTACGGGACGACACGACCGGGATTCTGTAAAACATTCCCAGCTAGGGGCTAGATGTGTTAGGTTAGGTTATATTACGTTATAGACGTATATAATGATCCCACCGAGAAGTAGGGGCCGACCCGCCAGGAATGATGGAAAATACTACATCCGAGATGTTACGTTCCCTTAGGTTCGGATATATAACGTTATAGACGTATATAATGTCCCCACCGAGAAGTACGGGCAGACACGACCGGGATTTTGTAAAACATTACCAGCGAGGGTCTAGATGGGTTAGGTTAGGTTATATTACGATATAGACGTATATAGTGTACCCACCGAGAAGTAGGGGCCGACCCGCCAGGAATGTTGGAAAATACTACATCCGAGATGTTAGGTTCCCTTAGGTTAGTATATATAACATTATAGACGTATATAATGTACCCACCGAGAAGTACGGGCAGACACGACCGGGATTTTGTAAAACATTACCAGCGACGGTCTAGATGTGTTAGGTAAGGTTATATTACGATATAGACGTATATAATGTGCCCACTGAGAAGTAGGGGCCGACCCGCCAGGAATGTTGAAAAATACTACATCCGAGATGTTAGGTTCCCTTAGGTTAGTATATATAACGTTATAGACGTATATAATGTCCCCACCGAGAAGTACGGGCAGACACGACCGGGATTTTGTAAAACATTACCAGCGACGGTCTAGATGGGTTAGGTAAGGTTATATTACGATATAGACGTATATAATGTGCCCACCGAGAAGTAGCGGCCGACCCGCCAGGCATGTTGAAAAATACTACATCCGAGATGTTAGGTTCCCTTAGTTTAGTATATATAACGTTATAGACGTATATAATGTCCCCACCGAGAAGTACGGGCAGACGCGAACGGGATTTTGTAAAACATTACCAGCGAAGGTCTAGATGGGTTAGGTTAGGTTATATTACGATATAGACGTATATAATGTGCCCACCGAGAAGTAGGGGCCGACCCGCCAGGAATGTTGGAAAATACTACATCCGAGATGTTAAGTTCCCTAAGGTTAGGATATATAAATTTATAGACATATATAATGTCCGCACCGAGACGTACAGGAAGGCATCAACGGGATTCTGTGAAACATTACCAGCGAGGGTCTAGGTGGGTTAGGTTAGGTTATATTACGTTATAGACGTATATAATGATCCCACGGAGAAGTAGGGGCCGACCCGCCAGGAATATTGGAAAATACTACATACGAGATGTTAGGTTCCCTTAGGTTAGGATATATAACGTTATAGACGTATATAATGTCCGCACCGAGACGTACGGGCAGACGCGAACGGGATTTTGTAAAACATTACCAGCGAAGGTCTAGATGGGTTAGGTTAGGTTATATTACGTTATAGACGTATATAATGTTCCCACCGAGAAGTAGGGGCCGACCCGCCAGGAATGTTGAAAAATACTACATCCGAGATGTTAGGTTCCCTTAGGTTAGTATATATAACGTTATAGACGTATATAATGTCCCCACCGAGAAGTACGGGCAGACACGACCGGGATTTTGTAAAACATTACCAGCGAAGGTCTAGATGGGTTAGGTTAGGTTATATTACGATATAGACGTATATAATGTGCCCACCGAGAAGTAGGGGCCGACCCGCCAGGAATGTTGGAAAATACTACATCCGAGATGTTAAGTTCCCTAAGGTTAGGATATATAAATTTATAGACATATATAATGTCCGCACCGAGACGTACAGGAAGACATCAACGGGATTCTGTGAAACATTACCAGCGAGGGTCTAGGTGGGTTAGATTAGGTTATATTACGTTATAGACGTATATAATGATCCCACGGAGAAGTAGGGGCCGACCCGCCAGGAATATTGGAAAATACTACATACGAGATGTTAGGTTCCCTTAGGTTAGGATATATAACGTTATAGACGTATATAATGTCCGCACCGAGACGTACGGGCAGACGCGAACGGGATTTTGTAAAACATTACCAGCGAAGGTCTAGATGGGTTAGGTTAGGTTATATTACGTTATAGACGTATATAATGTTCCCACCGAGAAGTAGGGGCCGACCCGCCTGGAATGTTGGAAAATACTACATCCGAGATGTTAGGTTCCCTTAGGTTAGGATATATAACGTTATAGACGTATATAATGTCCCCACGGCAAAGTACGGGCCGACACGACCGGGATTTTGTAAAACATTACCAGCGAGGGTCTAGATGGGTTAGGTTTGGTTATATTACGATATAGACGTATATAATGTGCCCACCGAGAAGTAGGGGCCGACCCGCCAGGAATGTTGGAAAATACTACATCCGAGATGTTAGGTTCCCTTAGGTTAGTATATATAACATTATAGACGTATATAATGTACCCACCGAGAAGTACGGGCAGACACGACCGGGATTTTGTAAAAAATTACCAGCGACGGTCTAGATGGGTTAGGTAAGGTTATATTACGATATAGACGTATATAATGAGCCCACCGAGAAGTAGGGGCCGACCCGCCAGGAATGTTGGAAAATACTACATCCGAGATGTTAAGTTCCCTAAGGTTAGGATATATAAATTTATAGACATATATAATGTCCGCACCGAGACGTACAGGAAGACATCAACGGGATTCTGTGAAACATTACCAGCGAGGGTCTAGGTGGGTTAGGTTAGGTTATATTACGTTATAGACGTATATAATGATCCCACGGAGAAGTAGGGGCCGACCCGCCAGGAATATTGGAAAATACTACATACGAGATGTTAGGTTCCCTTAGGTTAGGATATATAACGTTATAGACGTATATAATGTCCGCACCGAGACGTACGGGCAGACGCGAACGGGATTTTGTAAAACATTACCAGCGAAGGTCTAGATCGGTTAGGTTAGGTTATATTACGTTATAGACGTATATAATGTTCCCACCGAGAAGTAGGGGCCGACCCGCCTGGAATGTTGGAAAATACTACATCCGAGATGTTAGGTTCCCTTAGGTTAGGATATATAACGTTATAGACGTATATAATGTCCCCACGGCAAAGTACGGGCCGACACGACCGGGATTTTGTAAAACATTACCAGCGAGGGTCTAGATGGGTTAGGTTTGGTTATATTACGATATAGACGTATATAATGTGCCCACCGAGAAGTAGGGGCCGACCCGCCAGGAATGTTGGAAAATACTACATCCGAGATGTTAGGTTCCCTTAGGTTAGTATATATAACATTATAGACGTATATAATGTACCCACCGAGAAGTACGGGCAGACACGACCGGGATTTTGTAAAAAATTACCAGCGACGGTCTAGATGGGTTAGGTAAGGTTATATTACGATATAGACGTATATAATGAGCCCACCGAGAAGTAGGGGCCGACCTGCCAGGAATGTTGGAAAATACTACATCCGAGAAGTTAGGTTCCCTTAGGTTAGGATATATAACGTTATAGACGTATATAATGTCCCCACGGCAAAGTACGGGCCGACACGACCGGGATTTTGTAAAACAATACCAGCGAGGGTCTAGATGGGTTAGGTTAGGTTATATTACGATTTAGACGTATATAATGTGCCCACCGAGAAGTAGGGGCCGACCGGCCAGGAATGTTGGAAAATACTACATACGAGATGTTAGTTTCCCTTAGGTTAGTATATATAACGTTATAGACGTATATAATGTCCGCACCGAGACCTACAGGAAGACATGAACGGGATTCTGTGAAACAATACCAGCGAGGGTCTAGATGGGTTAGGTTAGGTTATATTACGATATAGACGTATATAATGTGCCCACCGAGAAGTAGGGGCCGACCCGCCAGGAATATTGGAAAATACTACATCCGAGATGTTAGGTTTCCTTAGTTTAGGATATATAAATTTATAGACGTATATAATGTCCGCACCGAGACGTACGGGACGACACGACCGGGATTCTGTAAAACATTCCCAGCTAGGGGCTAGATGTGTTAGGTTAGTTTATATTACGTTATAGACGTATATAATGATCCCACCGAGAAGTAGGGGCCGTCCCGCCAGGAATATTGGAAAATACTACATCCGAGATGTTAAGTTGCCTTAGGTTAGAATATATAACGTTATAGACGTATATAATGTCCGCACCGAGACGTACGGGACGACACGACCGGGATTCTGAAAAACATTCCCAGCTAGGGGCTAGATGTGTTAGGTTAGGTTATATTACGTTATAGATGTATATAATGATCCCACCGAGAAGTGGGGGCCGACCCGCCAGGAATGTTGGAAAATACTACATCCGAGATGTTAGGTTCCCGTAGGTTAGGATATATAACGTTATAGACGTATATAATGTCCCCACCGAGAAGTACGGGCAGACACGACCGGGATTTTGTAAAACATTACCAGCGAGGTTCTAGATGGGTTAGGTTAGGTTATATTACGATATAGACGTATATAGTGTGCCCACCGAGAAGTAGGGGCCGACCCGCCAGGAATGTTGAAAAATACTACATCCGAGATGTTAGGTTCCCTTAGGTTAGTATATATAACGTTATAGACGTATATAATGTCCCCACCGAGAAGTACGGGCAGACACGACCGGGATTTTGTAAAACATTACCAGCGAGGTTCTAGATGGGTTAGGTTAGGTTATATTACGATATAGACGTATATAGTGTGCCCACCGAGAAGTAGGGGCCGACCCGCCAGGAATGTTGGAAAATACTACATCCGAGATGTTACGTTCCCTTAGGTTCGGATATATAACGTTATAGACGTATATAATGTCCCCACCGAGAAGTACGGGCAGACACGACCGGGATTTTGTAAAACATTACCAGCGAGGGTCTAGATGGGTTAGGTTAGGTTATATTACGATATAGACGTATATAGTGTACCCACCGAGAAGTAGGGGCCGACCCGCCAGGAATGTTGGAAAATACTACATCCGAGATGTTAGGTTCCCTTAGGTTAGTATATATAACATTATAGACGTATATAATGTACCCACCGAGAAGTACGGGCAGACACGACCGGGATTTTGTAAAACATTACCAGCGACGGTCTAGATGTGTTAGGTAAGGTTATATTACGATATAGACGTATATAATGTGCCCACTGAGAAGTAGGGGCCGACCCGCCAGGAATGTTGAAAAATACTACATCCGAGATGTTAGGTTCCCTTAGGTTAGTATATATAACGTTATAGACGTATATAATGTCCCCACCGAGAAGTACGGGCAGACACGACCGGGATTTTGTAAAACATTACCAGCGACGGTCTAGATGGGTTAGGTAAGGTTATATTACGATATAGACGTATATAATGTGCCCACCGAGAAGTAGCGGCCGACCCGCCAGGCATGTTGAAAAATACTACATCCGAGATGTTAGGTTCCCTTAGGTTAGTATATATAACGTTATAGACGTATATAATGTCCCCACCGAGAAGTACGGGCAGACGCGAACGGGATTTTGTAAAACATTACCAGCGAAGGTCTAGATGGGTTAGGTTAGGTTATATTACGATATAGACGTATATAATGTGCCCACCGAGAAGTAGGGGCCGACCCGCCAGGAATGTTGGAAAATACTACATCCGAGATGTTAAGTTCCCTAAGGTTAGGATATATAAATTTATAGACATATATAATGTCCGCACCGAGACGTACAGGAAGACATCAACGGGATTCTGTGAAACATTACCAGCGAGGGTCTAGGTGGGTTAGGTTAGGTTATATTGCGTTATAGACGTATATAATGATCCCACGGAGAAGTAGGTGCCGACCCGCCAGGAATATTGGAAAATACTACATACGAGATGTTAGGTTCCCTTAGGTTAGGATATATAACGTTATAGACGTATATAATGTCCGCACCGAGACGTACGGGCAGACGCGAACGGGATTTTGTAAAACATTACCAGCGAAGGTCTAGATGGGTTAGGTTAGGTTATATTACGTTATAGACGTATATAATGTTCCCACCGAGAAGTAGGGGCCGACCCGCCAGGAATGTTGGAAAATACTACATCCGAGATGTTAGGTTCCCTTAGGTTAGTATATATAACATTATAGACGTATATAATGTACCCACCGAGAAGTACGGGCAGACACGACCGGGATTTTGTAAAAAATTACCAGCGACGGTCTAGATGGGTTAGGTAAGGTTATATTACGATATAGACGTATATAATGAGCCCACCGAGAAGTAGGGGCCGACCCGCCAGGAATGTTGGAAAATACTACATCCGAGATGTTAAGTTCCCTAAGGTTAGGATATATAAATTTATAGACATATATAATGTCCGCACCGAGACGTACAGGAAGACATCAACGGGATTCTGTGAAACATTACCAGCGAGGGTCTAGGTGGGTTAGGTTAGGTTATATTACGTTATAGACGTATATAATGATCCCACGGAGAAGTAGGGGCCGACCCGCCAGGAATATTGGAAAATACTACATACGAGATGTTAGGTTCCCTTAGGTTAGGATATATAACGTTATAGACGTATATAATGTCCGCACCGAGACGTACGGGCAGACGCGAACGGGATTTTGTAAAACATTACCAGCGAAGGTCTAGATGGGTTAGGTTAGGTTATATTACGTTATAGACGTATATAATGTTCCCACCGAGAAGTAGGGGCCGACCCGCCTGGAATGTTGGAAAATACTACATCCGAGATGTTAGGTTCCCTTAGGTTAGGATATATAACGTTATAGACGTATATAATGTCCCCACGGCAAAGTACGGGCCGACACGACCGGGATTTTGTAAAACATTACCAGCGAGGGTCTAGATGGGTTAGGTTTGGTTATATTACGATATAGACGTATATAATGTGCCCACCGAGAAGTAGGGGCCGACCCGCCAGGAATGTTGGAAAATACTACATCCGAGATGTTAGGTTCCCTTAGGTTAGTATATATAACATTATAGACGTATATAATGTACCCACCGAGAAGTACGGGCAGACACGACCGGGATTTTGTAAAAAATTACCAGCGACGGTCTAGATGGGTTAGGTAAGGTTATATTACGATATAGACGTATATAATGAGCCCACCGAGAAGTAGGGGCCGACCTGCCAGGAATGTTGGAAAATACTACATCCGAGAAGTTAGGTTCCCTTAGGTTAGGATATATAACGTTATAGACGTATATAATGTCCCCACGGCAAAGTACGGGCCGACACGACCGGGATTTTGTAAAACAATACCAGCGAGGGTCTAGATGGGTTAGGTTAGGTTATATTACGATTTAGACGTATATAATGTGCCCACCGAGAAGTAGGGGCCGACCGGCCAGGAATGTTGGAAAATACTACATACGAGATGTTAGTTTCCCTTAGGTTAGTATATATAACGTTATAGACGTATATAATGTCCGCACCGAGACCTACAGGAAGACATGAACGGGATTCTGTGAAACAATACCAGCGAGGGTCTAGATGGGTTAGGTTAGGTTATATTACGATATAGACGTATATAATGTGCCCACCGAGAAGTAGGGGCCGACCCGCCAGGAATATTGGAAAATACTACATCCGAGATGTTAGGTTTCCTTAGTTTAGGATATATAAATTTATAGACGTATATAATGTCCGCACCGAGACGTACGGGACGACACGACCGGGATTCTGTAAAACATTCCCAGCTAGGGGCTAGATGTGTTAGGTTAGTTTATATTACGTTATAGACGTATATAATGATCCCACCGAGAAGTAGGGGCCGTCCCGCCAGGAATATTGGAAAATACTACATCCGAGATGTTAAGTTGCCTTAGGTTAGAATATATAACGTTATAGACGTATATAATGTCCGCACCGAGACGTACGGGACGACACGACCGGGATTCTGAAAAACATTCCCAGCTAGGGGCTAGATGTGTTAGGTTAGGTTATATTACGTTATAGATGTATATAATGATCCCACCGAGAAGTGGGGGCCGACCCGCCAGGAATGTTGGAAAATACTACATCCGAGATGTTAGGTTCCCGTAGGTTAGGATATATAACGTTATAGACGTATATAATGTCCCCACCGAGAAGTACGGGCAGACACGACCGGGATTTTGTAAAACATTACCAGCGAGGTTCTAGATGGGTTAGGTTAGGTTATATTACGATATAGACGTATATAGTGTGCCCACCGAGAAGTAGGGGCCGACCCGCCAGGAATGTTGAAAAATACTACATCCGAGATGTTAGGTTCCCTTAGGTTAGTATATATAACGTTATAGACGTATATAATGTCCCCACCGAGAAGTACGGGCAGACACGACCGGGATTTTGTAAAACATTACCAGCGAGGTTCTAGATGGGTTAGGTTAGGTTATATTACGATATAGACGTATATAGTGTGCCCACCGAGAAGTAGGGGCCGACCCGCCAGGAATGTTGGAAAATACTACATCCGAGATGTTACGTTCCCTTAGGTTCGGATATATAACGTTATAGACGTATATAATGTCCCCACCGAGAAGTACGGGCAGACACGACCGGGATTTTGTAAAACATTACCAGCGAGGGTCTAGATGGGTTAGGTTAGGTTATATTACGATATAGACGTATATAGTGTACCCACCGAGAAGTAGGGGCCGACCCGCCAGGAATGTTGGAAAATACTACATCCGAGATGTTAGGTTCCCTTAGGTTAGTATATATAACATTATAGACGTATATAATGTACCCACCGAGAAGTACGGGCAGACACGACCGGGATTTTGTAAAACATTACCAGCGACGGTCTAGATGTGTTAGGTAAGGTTATATTACGATATAGACGTATATAATGTGCCCACTGAGAAGTAGGGGCCGACCCGCCAGGAATGTTGAAAAATACTACATCCGAGATGTTAGGTTCCCTTAGGTTAGTATATATAACGTTATAGACGTATATAATGTCCCCACCGAGAAGTACGGGCAGACACGACCGGGATTTTGTAAAACATTACCAGCGACGGTCTAGATGGGTTAGGTAAGGTTATATTACGATATAGACGTATATAATGTGCCCACCGAGAAGTAGCGGCCGACCCGCCAGGCATGTTGAAAAATACTACATCCGAGATGTTAGGTTCCCTTAGGTTAGTATATATAACGTTATAGACGTATATAATGTCCCCACCGAGAAGTACGGGCAGACGCGAACGGGATTTTGTAAAACATTACCAGCGAAGGTCTAGATGGGTTAGGTTAGGTTATATTACGATATAGACGTATATAATGTGCCCACCGAGAAGTAGGGGCCGACCCGCCAGGAATGTTGGAAAATACTACATCCGAGATGTTAAGTTCCCTAAGGTTAGGATATATAAATTTATAGACATATATAATGTCCGCACCGAGACGTACAGGAAGACATCAACGGGATTCTGTGAAACATTACCAGCGAGGGTCTAGGTGGGTTAGGTTAGGTTATATTGCGTTATAGACGTATATAATGATCCCACGGAGAAGTAGGTGCCGACCCGCCAGGAATATTGGAAAATACTACATACGAGATGTTAGGTTCCCTTAGGTTAGGATATATAACGTTATAGACGTATATAATGTCCGCACCGAGACGTACGGGCAGACGCGAACGGGATTTTGTAAAACATTACCAGCGAAGGTCTAGATGGGTTAGGTTAGGTTATATTACGTTATAGACGTATATAATGTTCCCACCGAGAAGTAGGGGCCGACCCTCCAGGAATGTTGAAAAATACTACATCCGAGATGTTAGGTTCCCTTAGGTTAGTATATATAACGTTATAGACGTATATAATGTCCCCACCGAGAAGTACGGGCAGACACGACCGGGATTTTGTAAAACATTACCAGCGAAGGTCTAGATGGGTTAGGTTAGGTTATATTACGATATAGACGTATATAATGTGCCCACCGAGAAGTAGGGGCCGACCCGCCAGGAATGTTGGAAAATACTACATCCGAGATGTTAAGTTCCCTAAGGTTAGGATATATAAATTTATAGACATATATAATGTCCGCACCGAGACGTACAGGAAGACATCAACGGGATTCTGTGAAACATTACCAGCGAGGGTCTAGGTGGGTTAGGTTAGGTTATATTACGTTATAGACGTATATAATGATCCCACGGAGAAGTAGGGGCCGACCCGCCAGGAATATTGGAAAATACTACATACGAGATGTTAGGTTCCCTTAGGTTAGGATATATAACGTTATAGACGTATATAATGTCCGCACCGAGACGTACGGGCAGACGCGAACGGGATTTTGTAAAACATTACCAGCGAAGGTCTAGATGGGTTAGGTTAGGTTATATTACGTTATAGACGTATATAATGTTCCCACCGAGAAGTAGGGGCCGACCCGCCTGGAATGTTGGAAAATACTACATCCGAGATGTTAGGTTCCCTTAGGTTAGGATATATAACGTTATAGACGTATATAATGTCCCCACGGCAAAGTACGGGCCGACACGACCGGGATTTTGTAAAACATTACCAGCGAGGGTCTAGATGGGTTAGGTTTGGTTATATTACGATATAGACGTATATAATGTGCCCACCGAGAAGTAGGGGCCGACCCGCCAGGAATGTTGGAAAATACTACATCCGAGATGTTAGGTTCCCTTAGGTTAGTATATATAACATTATAGACGTATATAATGTACCCACCGAGAAGTACGGGCAGACACGACCGGGATTTTGTAAAAAATTACCAGCGACGGTCTAGATGGGTTAGGTAAGGTTATATTACGATATAGACGTATATAATGAGCCCACCGAGAAGTAGGGGCCGACCTGCCAGGAATGTTGGAAAATACTACATCCGAGAAGTTAGGTTCCCTTAGGTTAGGATATATAACGTTATAGACATATATAATGTCCCCACGGCAAAGTACGGGCCGACACGACCGGGATTTTGTAAAACAATACCAGCGAGGGTCTAGATGGGTTAGGTTAGGTTATATTACGATTTAGACGTATATAATGTGCCCACCGAGAAGTAGGGGCCGACCGGCCAGGAATGTTGGAAAATACTACATACGAGATGTTAGTTTCCCTTAGGTTAGTATATATAACGTTATAGACGTATATAATGTCCGCACCGAGACCTACAGGAAGACATGAACGGGATTCTGTGAAACAATACCAGCGAGGGTCTAGATGGGTTAGGTTAGGTTATATTACGATATAGACGTATATAATGTGCCCACCGAGAAGTAGGGGCCGACCCGCCAGGAATATTGGAAAATACTACATCCGAGATGTTAGGTTTCCTTAGTTTAGGATATATAAATTTATAGACGTATATAATGTCCGCACCGAGACGTACGGGACGACACGACCGGGATTCTGTAAAACATTCCCAGCTAGGGGCTAGATGTGTTAGGTTAGTTTATATTACGTTATAGACGTATATAATGATCCCACCGAGAAGTAGGGGCCGTCCCGCCAGGAATATTGGAAAATACTACATCCGAGATGTTAAGTTGCCTTAGGTTAGAATATATAACGTTATAGACGTATATAATGTCCGCACCGAGACGTACGGGACGACACGACCGGGATTCTGAAAAACATTCCCAGCTAGGGGCTAGATGTGTTAGGTTAGGTTATATTACGTTATAGATGTATATAATGATCCCACCGAGAAGTAGGGGCCGACCCGCCAGGAATGTTGGAAAATACTACATCCGAGATGTTAGGTTCCCGTAGGTTAGGATATATAACGTTATAGACGTATATAATGTCCCCACCGAGAAGTACGGGCAGACACGACCGGGATTTTGTAAAACATTACCAGCGAGGTTCTAGATGGGTTAGGTTAGGTTATATTACGATATAGACGTATATAGTGTGCCCACCGAGAAGTAGGGGCCGACCCGCCAGGAATGTTGAAAAATACTACATCCGAGATGTTAGGTTCCCTTAGGTTAGTATATATAACGTTATAGACGTATATAATGTCCCCACCGAGAAGTACGGGCAGACACGACCGGGATTTTGTAAAACATTACCAGCGAGGTTCTAGATGGGTTAGGTTAGGTTATATTACGATATAGACGTATATAGTGTGCCCACCGAGAAGTAGGGGCCGACCCGCCAGGAATGTTGGAAAATACTACATCCGAGGTGTTAGGTTCCCTTAGGTTAGAATATATAAATTTATAGACGTATATAATGTCCGCACCGAGACGTACGGGAAGACATGAACGGGATTCTGTGAAACATTACCAGCGAGGGTCTAGGTGGGTTAGGTTAGGTTATATTACGTTATAGACGTATATAATGTTCCCACCGAGAAGTAGGGGCCGACCCGCCAGAAATGTTGGAAAATTCTACATCCGAGATGTTAAGTTGCCTTAGGTTAGGATATATAAATTTATAGACGTATATAATGTCCGCACCGAGACGTACGGGCCGAAACGACCGGGATTTTGTAAAACATTACCAGCGAGGGTCTAGATGGGTTAGGTTAGGTTATATTACGATATAGACGTATATAGTGTGCCCACCGAGAAGTAGGGGCCGACCCACCAGGAATGTTGGAAAATACTACATCCGAGATGTTAGGTTCCCTTAGGTTAGGATATATAAATTTATAGACGTATATAATGTCCGCACCGAGACGTACAGGAAGACAGGAACGGGATTCTGTGAAACATTACCAGCGAGGGTCTAGGTGGGTTAGGTTAGGTTATATTACGATATAGACGTATATAATGTTCCCACCGAGAAGTAGGGGCCGACCCGCCAGAAATATTGGAAAATTCTACATCCGAGATGTTAAGTTGCCTTAGGTTACTATATATAACGTTATAGACGTATATAATGTCCGCACCGAGACGTACGGGGCGACACGACCGGGATTCTGTAAAACATTCCCAGCTAGGGGCTAGATGTGTTAGGTTAGGTTATATTACGCTATAGACGTATATAATGATCCCACCGAGAAGTAGGGGCCGACCCGCCAGGAATGTTGGAAAATACTACATCTGAGATGTTAGGTTCCCTTAGGTTTGGATATATAAACTTATAGACGTATATAATGTCCGCACCGAGACGTACAGGAAGACAGGAACGGGATTCTGTGAAACATTACCAGCGAGGGTCTAGATGGGTTAGGTTAGGTTATATTACGATATAGACGTATATAATGTGCCCACCGAGAAGTAGAGGCCGACCCGCCAGGAATATTGGAAAATACGACATCCGAGCTGTTAGGTTCCCTTAGTTTAGGATATATAAATTTATAGACGTATATAATGTCCGCACCGAGACGTACGGGAAGACATGAACGGGATTCTGTGAAACATTACCAGCGAGGGTCTAGGTGGGTTAGGTTAGGTTATATTACGTTATAGACGTATATAATGTTCCCACCGAGAAGTAGGGGCCGACCCGCCTGGAATGTTGGAAAATACTACATCCGAGATGTTAGGTTCCCTTAGGTTAGGATATATAACGTTATAGACGTATATAATGTCCCCACGGCAAAGTACGGTCCGACACGACCGGGATTTCGTAAAACATTACCAGCGAGGGTCTAGATGGGTTAGGTTTGGTTATATTACGATATAGACGTATATAATGTGCCCACCGAGAAGTAGGGGCCGACCCGCCAGGAATGTTGGAAAATACTACATCCGAGATGTTAGGTTCCCTTAGGTTAGTATATATAACATTATAGACGTATATAATGTACCCACCGAGAAGTACGGGCAGACACGACCGGGATTTTGTAAAACATTACCAGCGACGGTCTAGATGGGTTAGGTTAGGTTATATTACGTTATAGACGTATATAATGTTCCCACCGAGAAGTAGGGGCCGACCCGCCAGAAATGTTGGAAAATTCTACATCCGAGATGTTAAGTTGCCTTAGGTTAGGATATATAACGTTATAGACGTATATAATGTCCGCACCGAGACGTACGGGACGACACGACCGGGATTCTGTAAAACATTCCCAGCTAGGGGCTAGATGTGTTAGGTTAGGTTATATTACGTTATAGACGTATATAATGATCCCACCGAGAAGTAGGGGCCGACCCGCCAGGATTGTTGGAAAATACTACATCCGAGATGTTAGGTTCCCTTAGGTTCGGATATATAACGTTATAGACGTATATAATGTCCCCACCGAGAAGTACGGGCAGACACGACCGGGATTTTGTAAAACATTACCAGCGAGGGTCTAGATGGGTTAGGTTAGGTTATATTACGATATAGACGTATATAGTGTGCCCACCGAGAAGTAGGGGCCGACCCGCCAGGAATGTTGGAAAATACTACATCCGAGGTGTGAGGTTCCCTTAGGTTAGAATATATAAATTTATAGACGTATATAATGTCCGCACCGAGACGTACAGGAAGACAGGAACGGGATTCTGTGAAACATTACCAGCGAGGGTCTAGGTGGGTTAGGTTAGGTTATATTACGTTATAGACGTATATAATGTTCCCACCGAGAAGTAGGGGCCGACCCGCCAGAAATGTTGGAAAATTCTACATCCGAGATGTTAAGTTGCCTTAGGTTAGGATATATAACGTTATAGACGTATATAATGTCCCCACCGAGAAGTACGGGCAGACGCGAACGGGATTTTGTAAAACATTACCAGCGAAGGTCTAGATGTGTTAGGTTAGGTTATATTACGATATAGACGTATATAATGTGCCCACCGAGAAGTAGGGGCCGACCCGCCAGGAATGTTGGAAAATACTACATCCGAGATGTTAAGTTCCCTAAGGTTAGGATATATAAATTTATAGACATATATAATGTCCGCACCGAGACGTACAGGAAGACATCAACGGGATTCTGTGAAACATTACCAGCGAGGGTCTAGGTGGGTTAGGTTAGGTTATATTACGTTATAGACGTATATAATGATCCCACCGAGAAGTAGGGGCCGACCCGCCAGGAATATTGGAAAATACTACATACGAGATGTTAGGTTCCCTTAGGTTAGGATATATAAATTTATAGACGTATATAATGTCCGGACAGAGACGTACAGGAAGACATGAACGGGATTCTGTGAAACAATACCAGCGAGGGTCTAGGTGGGTTAGGTTAGGTTATATTACGTTATAGACGTATATAATGATCACACCGAGCAGTAGGGGCCGACCGGCCAGGAATGTTGGAAAATACTACATCCGAGATGTTAGGTTCCCGTAGGTTAGGATATATAACGTTATAGACGTATATAATGTCCCCACCGAGAAGTACGGGCAGACACGACCGGGATTTTGTAAAACATTACCAGCGAGGGTCTAGATGGGTTAGGTTAGGTTATATTACGATATAGACGTATATAATGTGCCCACCGAGAAGTAGGGGCCGACCCGCGAGGAATGTTGGAAAATACTACATCCGAGATGTTAGGTTCCCTTAGGTTAGTATATATAACGTTATAGACGTATATAATGTCCGCACCGAGACGTACAGGAAGACATGAACGGGATTCTGTGAAACAATACCAGCGAGGGTCTAGATGGGTTAGGTTAGGTTATATTACGATATAGACGTATATAATGTGCCCACCGAGAAGTAGGGGCCGACCCGCCAGGAATGTTGGAAAATACTACATCCGAGATGTTAGGTTCCCTTAGGTTAGGATATAAGAATTTATAGACGTATATAATGTCCGCACCGAGACGTACAAGAAGACAGGAACGGGATTCTGTGAAACATTACCAGCGAGGTTCTAGATGGGTTAGGTTAGGTTATATTACGATATAGACGTATATAGTGTGCCCACCGAGAAGTAGGGGCCGACCCGCCAGGAATGTTGGAAAATACTACATCCGAGATGTTACGTTCCCTTAGGTTCGGATATATAACGTTATAGACGTATATAATGTCCCCACCGAGAAGTACGGGCAGACACGACCGGGATTTTGTAAAACATTACCAGCGAGGGTCTAGATGGGTTAGGTTAGGTTATATTACGATATAGACGTATATAGTGTACCCACCGAGAAGTAGGGGCCGACCCGCCAGGAATGTTGGAAAATACTACATCCGAGATGTTAGGTTCCCTTAGGTTAGTATATATAACATTATAGACGTATATAATGTACCCACCGAGAAGTACGGGCAGACACGACCGGGATTTTGTAAAACATTACCAGCGACGGTCTAGATGTGTTAGGTAAGGTTATATTACGATATAGACGTATATAATGTGCCCACTGAGAAGTAGGGGCCGACCCGCCAGGAATGTTGAAAAATACTACATCCGAGATGTTAGGTTCCCTTAGGTTAGTATATATAACGTTATAGACGTATATAATGTCCCCACCGAGAAGTACGGGCAGACACGACCGGGATTTTGTAAAACATTACCAGCGACGGTCTAGATGGGTTAGGTAAGGTTATATTACGGTATAGACGTATATAATGTGCCCACCGAGAAGTAGCGGCCGACCCGCCAGGCATGTTGAAAAATACTACATCCGAGATGTTAGGTTCCCTTAGGTTAGTATATATAACGTTATAGACGTATATAATGTCCCCACCGAGAAGTACGGGCAGACGCGAACGGGATTTTGTAAAACATTACCAGCGAAGGTCTAGATGGGTTAGGTTAGGTTATATTACGATATAGACGTATATAATGTGCCCACCGAGAAGTAGGGGCCGACCCGCCAGGAATGTTGGAAAATACTACATCCGAGATGTTAAGTTCCCTAAGGTTAGGATATATAAATTTATAGACATATATAATGTCCGCACCGAGACGTACAGGAAGACATCAACGGGATTCTGTGAAACATTACCAGCGAGGGTCTAGGTGGGTTAGGTTAGGTTATATTGCGTTATAGACGTATATAATGATCCCACGGAGAAGTAGGTGCCGACCCGCCAGGAATATTGGAAAATACTACATACGAGATGTTAGGTTCCCTTAGGTTAGGATATATAACGTTATAGACGTATATAATGTCCGCACCGAGACGTACGGGCAGACGCGAACGGGATTTTGTAAAACATTACCAGCGAAGGTCTAGATGGGTTAGGTTAGGTTATATTACGTTATAGACGTATATAATGTTCCCACCGAGAAGTAGGGGCCGACCCGCCAGGAATGTTGAAAAATACTACATCCGAGATGTTAGGTTCCCTTAGGTTAGTATATATAACGTTATAGACGTATATAATGTCCCCACCGAGAAGTACGGGCAGACACGACCGGGATTTTGTAAAACATTACCAGCGAAGGTCTAGATGGGTTAGGTTAGGTTATATTACGATATAGACGTATATAATGTGCCCACCGAGAAGTAGGGGCCGACCCGCCAGGAATGTTGGAAAATACTACATCCGAGATGTTAAGTTCCCTAAGGTTAGGATATATAAATTTATAGACATATATAATGTCCGCACCGAGACGTACAGGAAGACATCAACGGGATTCTGTGAAACATTACCAGCGAGGGTCTAGGTGGGTTAGGTTAGGTTATATTACGTTATAGACGTATATAATGATCCCACGGAGAAGTAGGGGCCGACCCGCCAGGAATATTGGAAAATACTACATACGAGATGTTAGGTTCCCTTAGGTTAGGATATATAACGTTATAGACGTATATAATGTCCGCACCGAGACGTACGGGCAGACGCGAACGGGATTTTGTAAAACATTACCAGCGAAGGTCTAGATGGGTTAGGTTAGGTTATATTACGTTATAGACGTATATAATGTTCCCACCGAGAAGTAGGGGCCGACCCGCCTGGAATGTTGGAAAATACTACATCCGAGATGTTAGGTTCCCTTAGGTTAGGATATATAACGTTATAGACGTATATAATGTCCCCACGGCAAAGTACGGGCCGACACGACCGGGATTTTGTAAAACATTACCAGCGAGGGTCTAGATGGGTTAGGTTTGGTTATATTACGATATAGACGTATATAATGTGCCCACCGAGAAGTAGGGGCCGACCCGCCAGGAATGTTGGAAAATACTACATCCGAGATGTTAGGTTCCCTTAGGTTAGTATATATAACATTATAGACGTATATAATGTACCCACCGAGAAGTACGGGCAGACACGACCGGGATTTTGTAAAAAATTACCAGCGACGGTCTAGATGGGTTAGGTAAGGTTATATTACGATATAGACGTATATAATGAGCCCACCGAGAAGTAGGGGCCGACCTGCCAGGAATGTTGGAAAATACTACATCCGAGAAGTTAGGTTCCCTTAGGTTAGGATATATAACGTTATAGACATATATAATGTCCCCACGGCAAAGTACGGGCCGACACGACCGGGATTTTGTAAAACAATACCAGCGAGGGTCTAGATGGGTTAGGTTAGGTTATATTACGATTTAGACGTATATAATGTGCCCACCGAGAAGTAGGGGCCGACCGGCCAGGAATGTTGGAAAATACTACATACGAGATGTTAGTTTCCCTTAGGTTAGTATATATAACGTTATAGACGTATATAATGTCCGCACCGAGACCTACAGGAAGACATGAACGGGATTCTGTGAAACAATACCAGCGAGGGTCTAGATGGGTTAGGTTAGGTTATATTACGATATAGACGTATATAATGTGCCCACCGAGAAGTAGGGGCCGACCCGCCAGGAATATTGGAAAATACTACATCCGAGATGTTAGGTTTCCTTAGTTTAGGATATATAAATTTATAGACGTATATAATGTCCGCACCGAGACGTACGGGACGACACGACCGGGATTCTGTAAAACATTCCCAGCTAGGGGCTAGATGTGTTAGGTTAGTTTATATTACGTTATAGACGTATATAATGATCCCACCGAGAAGTAGGGGCCGTCCCGCCAGGAATATTGGAAAATACTACATCCGAGATGTTAAGTTGCCTTAGGTTAGAATATATAACGTTATAGACGTATATAATGTCCGCACCGAGACGTACGGGACGACACGACCGGGATTCTGAAAAACATTCCCAGCTAGGGGCTAGATGTGTTAGGTTAGGTTATATTACGTTATAGATGTATATAATGATCCCACCGAGAAGTAGGGGCCGACCCGCCAGGAATGTTGGAAAATACTACATCCGAGATGTTAGGTTCCCGTAGGTTAGGATATATAACGTTATAGACGTATATAATGTCCCCACCGAGAAGTACGGGCAGACACGACCGGGATTTTGTAAAACATTACCAGCGAGGTTCTAGATGGGTTAGGTTAGGTTATATTACGATATAGACGTATATAGTGTGCCCACCGAGAAGTAGGGGCCGACCCGCCAGGAATGTTGAAAAATACTACATCCGAGATGTTAGGTTCCCTTAGGTTAGGATATATAACGTTATAGACGTATATAATGTCCCCACGGCAAAGTACGGTCCGACACGACCGGGATTTCGTAAAACATTACCAGCGAGGGTCTAGATGGGTTAGGTTTGGTTATATTACGATATAGACGTATATAATGTGCCCACCGAGAAGTAGGGGCCGACCCGCCAGGAATGTTGGAAAATACTACATCCGAGATGTTAGGTTCCCTTAGGTTAGTATATATAACATTATAGACGTATATAATGTACCCACCGAGAAGTACGGGCAGACACGACCGGGATTTTGTAAAACATTACCAGCGACGGTCTAGATGGGTTAGGTTAGGTTATATTACGTTATAGACGTATATAATGTTCCCACCGAGAAGTAGGGGCCGACCCGCCAGAAATGTTGGAAAATTCTACATCCGAGATGTTAAGTTGCCTTAGGTTAGGATATATAACGTTATAGACGTATATAATGTCCGCACCGAGACGTACGGGACGACACGACCGGGATTCTGTAAAACATTCCCAGCTAGGGGCTAGATGTGTTAGGTTAGGTTATATTACGTTATAGACGTATATAATGATCCCACCGAGAAGTAGGGGCCGACCCGCCAGGATTGTTGGAAAATACTACATCCGAGATGTTAGGTTCCCTTAGGTTCGGATATATAACGTTATAGACGTATATAATGTCCCCACCGAGAAGTACGGGCAGACACGACCGGGATTTTGTAAAACATTACCAGCGAGGGTCTAGATGGGTTAGGTTAGGTTATATTACGATATAGACGTATATAGTGTGCCCACCGAGAAGTAGGGGCCGACCCGCCAGGAATGTTGGAAAATACTACATCCGAGGTGTGAGGTTCCCTTAGGTTAGAATATATAAATTTATAGACGTATATAATGTCCGCACCGAGACGTACAGGAAGACAGGAACGGGATTCTGTGAAACATTACCAGCGAGGGTCTAGGTGGGTTAGGTTAGGTTATATTACGTTATAGACGTATATAATGTTCCCACCGAGAAGTAGGGGCCGACCCGCCAGAAATGTTGGAAAATTCTACATCCGAGATGTTAAGTTGCCTTAGGTTAGGATATATAACGTTATAGACGTATATAATGTCCCCACCGAGAAGTACGGGCAGACGCGAACGGGATTTTGTAAAACATTACCAGCGAAGGTCTAGATGTGTTAGGTTAGGTTATATTACGATATAGACGTATATAATGTGCCCACCGAGAAGTAGGGGCCGACCCGCCAGGAATGTTGGAAAATACTACATCCGAGATGTTAAGTTCCCTAAGGTTAGGATATATAAATTTATAGACATATATAATGTCCGCACCGAGACGTACAGGAAGACATCAACGGGATTCTGTGAAACATTACCAGCGAGGGTCTAGGTGGGTTAGGTTAGGTTATATTACGTTATAGACGTATATAATGATCCCACCGAGAAGTAGGGGCCGACCCGCCAGGAATATTGGAAAATACTACATACGAGATGTTAGGTTCCCTTAGGTTAGGATATATAAATTTATAGACGTATATAATGTCCGGACAGAGACGTACAGGAAGACATGAACGGGATTCTGTGAAACAATACCAGCGAGGGTCTAGGTGGGTTAGGTTAGGTTATATTACGTTATAGACGTATATAATGATCACACCGAGCAGTAGGGGCCGACCGGCCAGGAATGTTGGAAAATACTACATCCGAGATGTTAGGTTCCCGTAGGTTAGGATATATAACGTTATAGACGTATATAATGTCCCCACCGAGAAGTACGGGCAGACACGACCGGGATTTTGTAAAACATTACCAGCGAGGGTCTAGATGGGTTAGGTTAGGTTATATTACGATATAGACGTATATAATGTGCCCACCGAGAAGTAGGGGCCGACCCGCGAGGAATGTTGGAAAATACTACATCCGAGATGTTAGGTTCCCTTAGGTTAGTATATATAACGTTATAGACGTATATAATGTCCGCACCGAGACGTACAGGAAGACATGAACGGGATTCTGTGAAACAATACCAGCGAGGGTCTAGATGGGTTAGGTTAGGTTATATTACGATATAGACGTATATAATGTGCCCACCGAGAAGTAGGGGCCGACCCGCCAGGAATGTTGGAAAATACTACATCCGAGATGTTAGGTTCCCTTAGGTTAGGATATAAGAATTTATAGACGTATATAATGTCCGCACCGAGACGTACAAGAAGACAGGAACGGGATTCTGTGAAACATTACCAGCGAGGGTCTAGGTGGGTTAGGTTAGGTTATATTACGTTATAGACGTATATAACGTTCCCACCGAGAAGTAGGGGCCGACCCGCCAGAAATGTTGGAAAATTCTACATCCGAGATGTTAAGTTGCCTTAGGTTAGGATATATAACGTTATAGACGTATATAATGTCCGCACCGAGACGTACGGGAAGACATGAACGGGATTCTGTGAAACATTACCAGCGAGGGTCTAGGTGGGTTAGGTTAGGTTATATTACGTTATAGACGTATATAATGTTCCCACCGA
>CAXAJV010000928.1:3811600-3882600 GCA_963969225.1 Xylocopa violacea
GAAGTAGGGGCCGACCCGCCTGGAATGTTGGAAAATACTACATCCGAGATGTTAGGTTCCCTTAGGTTAGTATATATAACATTATAGACGTATATAATGTCCCCACGGCAAAGTACGGTCCGACATGACCGGGATTTTGTAAAACATTACCAGCGAGGGTCTAGATGGGTTAGGTTTGTTTATATTACGATATAGACGTATATAATGTGCCCACCGAGAAGTAGGGGCCGACCCGCCAGGAATGTTGGAAAATACTACATCCGAGATGTTAGGTTCCCTTAGGTTAGTATACATAACATTATAGACGTATATAATGTACCCACCGAGAAGTACGGGCAGACACGACCGGGATTTTGTAAAACATTACCAGCGACGGTCTAGATGGGTTAGGTTAGGTTATATTACGTTATAGACGTATATAATGTTCCCACCGAGAAGTAGGGGCCGACCCGCCAGAAACGTTGGAAAATTCTACATCCGAGATGTTAAGTTGCCTTAGGTTAGGATATATAACGTTATAGACGTATATAATGTCCGCACCGAGACGTACGGGACGACACGACCTAGATTTTGTAAAACATTCCCAGCTAGGGGCTAGATGTGTTAGGTTAGTTTATATTACGTTATAGACGTATATAATGATCCCACCGAGAAGTAGGGGCCGTCCCGCCAGGAATGTTGGAAAATACTACATCCGAGATGTTAGGTTCCCTTAGGTTAGGATATATAAATTTATAGACGTATATAATGTCCGCACCGAGACGTACAGGAAGACACGACCGGGATTTTGTAAAACATTACCAGCGAGGGTCTAGATGGGTTAGGTTAGGTTATATTACGATATAGACGTATATAGTGTGCCCACCGAGAAGTAGGGGCCGACCCGCCAGGAATGTTGGAAAATACTACATCCGAGGTGTGAGGTTCCCTTAGGTTAGAATATATAAATTTATAGACGTATATAATGTCCGCACCGAGACGTACGGGCCGACACGACCGGGATTTTGTAAAACATTACCAGCGAGGGTCTAGATGGCTTAGGTTAGGTTATATTACGATATAGACGTATATAATGTGCCCACCGAGAAGTAGGGGCCGACCCGCCAGGAATGTTGGAAAATACTACATCCGAGATGTTAAGTTGCCTTAGGTTAGGATATATATATTGATAGACGTATATAATGTCCGCACCGAGACGTACGGGCCGATACGACCGGGATTTTGAAAAACATTACCAGCGAGGGTCTAGATGGGTTAGGGTAGGTTATATTACGATATAGACGTATATAGTGTGCCCACCGAGAAGTAGGGGCCGACCCGCCTGGAATGTTGGAAAATACTACATCCGAGATGTTAGGTTCCCTTAGGTTAGGATATATAAATTTATAGACGTATATAATGTCCGCACCGAGACGTACAGGAAGACAGGAACGGGATTCTGTGAAACATTACCAGCGAGGGTCTAGGTGGGTTAGGTTAGGTTATATTACGTTATAGACGTATATAATGTTCCCACCGAGAAGTAGGGGCCGACCCGCCAGAAATGTTGGAAAATTCTACATCCGAGATGTTAAGTTGCCTTAGGTTAGGATATATAAATTTATAGACATATATAATGTCCGCACCGAGACGTACAGGAAGACATCAACGGGATTCTGTGAAACATTACCAGCGAGGGTCTAGGTGGGTTAGGTTAGGTTATATTACGTTATAGACGTATATAACGTTCCCACCGAGAAGTAGGGGCCGACCCGCCAGAAATGTTGGAAAATTCTACATCCGAGATGTTAAGTTGCCTTAGGTTAGGATATATAACGTTATAGACGTATATAATGTCCGCACCGAGACGTACGGGAAGACATGAACGGGATTCTGTGAAACATTACCAGCGAGGGTCTAGGTGGGTTAGGTTAGGTTATATTACGTTATAGACGTATATAATGTTCCCACCGAGAAGTAGGGGCCGACCCGCCTGGAATGTTGGAAAATACTACATCCGAGATGTTAGGTTCCCTTAGGTTAGTATATATAACATTATAGACGTATATAATGTCCCCACGGCAAAGTACGGTCCGACACGACCGGGATTTTGTAAAACATTACCAGCGAGGGTCTAGATGGGTTAGGTTTGTTTATATTACGATATAGACGTATATAATGTGCCCACCGAGAAGTAGGGGCCGACCCGCCAGGAATGTTGGAAAATACTACATCCGAGATGTTAGGTTCCCTTAGGTTAGTATATATAACATTATAGACGTATATAATGTACCCACCGAGAAGTACGGGCAGACACGACCGGGATTTTGTAAAACATTACCAGCGACGGTCTAGATGGGTTAGGTTAGGTTATATTACGTTATAGACGTATATAATGTTCCCACCGAGAAGTAGGGGCCGACCCGCCAGAAACGTTGGAAAATTCTACATCCGAGATGTTAAGTTGCCTTAGGTTAGGATATATAACGTTATAGACGTATATAATGTCCGCACCGAGACGTACGGGACGACACGACCGGGATTCTGTAAAACATTCCCAGCTAGGGGCTAGATGTGTTAGGTTAGGTTATATTACGTTATAGACGTATGTAATGATCCCACCGAGAAGTAGGGGCCGACCCGCCAGGAATGTTGGAAAATACTACATCCGAGATGTTAGGTTCCCTTAGGTTCGGATATATAAAGTTATAGACGTATATAATGTCCGCACCGAGACGTACAGGAAGACAGGAACGGGATTCTGTGAAACATTACCAGCGAGGGTCTAGATGGGTTAGGTTAGGTTATATTACGATATAGACGTATATAGTGTGCCCACCGAGAAGTAGGGGCCGACCCGCCAGGAATGTTGGAAAATACTACATCCGAGGTGTTAGGTTCCCTTAGGTTAGAATATATAAATTTATAGACGTATATAATGTCCGCACCGAGACGTACGGGAAGACATGAACGGGATTCTGTGAAACATTACCAGCGAGGGTCTAGGTGGGTTAGGTTAGGTTATATTACGTTATAGACGTATATAATGTTCCCACCGAGAAGTAGGGGCCGACCCGCCAGAAATGTTGGAAAATTCTACATCCGAGATGTTAAGTTGCCTTAGGTTAGGATATATAAATTTATAGACGTATATAATGTCCGCACCGAGACGTACGGGCCGACACGACCGGGATTTTGTAAAACATTACCAGCGAGGGTCTAGGTGGGTTAGGTTAGGTTATATTACGTTATAGACGTATATAATGTTCCCACCGAGAAGTAGGGGCCGACCCGCCAGAAATATTGGAAAATACTACATACGAGATGTTAGGTTCCCTTAGGTTAGGATATATAAATTTATAGACGTATATAATGTCCGGACAGAGACGTACAGGAAGACATGAACGGGATTCTGTGAAACAATACCAGCGAGGGTCTAGGTGGGTTAGGTTAGGTTATATTACGTTATAGACGTATATAATGATCACACCGAGCAGTAGGGGCCGACCGGCCAGGAATGTTGGAAAATACTACATCCGAGATGTTAGGTTCCCGTAGGTTAGGATATATAACGTTATAGACGTATATAATGTCCCCACCGAGAAGTACGGGCAGACACGACCGGGATTTTGTAAAACATTACCAGCGAGGGTCTAGATGGGTTAGGTTAGGTTATATTACGATATAGACCTATATAATGTGCCCACCGAGAAGTAGGGGCCGACCCGCCAGGAATGTTGGAAAATACTACATCCGAGATGTTAAGTTCCCTAAGGTTAGGATATATAAATTTATAGACATATATAATGTCCGCACCGAGACGTACAGGAAGACATCAACGGGATTCTGTGAAACATTACCAGCGAGGGTCTAGGTGGGTTAGGTTAGGTTATATTACGTTATAGACGTATATAATGATCCCACCGAGAAGTAGGGGCCGACCCGCCAGGAATATCGGAAAATACTACATACGAGATGTTAGGTTCCCTTAGGTTAGGATATATAAATTTATAGACGTCTATAATGTCCGGACAGAGACGTACAGGAAGACATGAACGGGATTCTGTGAAACAATACCAGCGAGGGTCTAGGTGGGTTAGGTTAGGTTATATTACGTTATAGACGTATATAATGATCACACCGAGCAGTAGGGGCCGACCGGCCAGGAATGTTGGAAAATACTACATCCGAGATGTTAGGTTCCCGTAGGTTAGGATATATAACGTTATAGACGTATATAATGTCCCCACCGAGAAGTACGGGCAGACACGACCGGGATTTTGTAAAACATTACCAGCGAGGGTCTAGATGGGTTAGGTTAGGTTATATTACGATATAGACCTATATAATGTGCCCACCGAGAAGTAGGGGCCGACCCGCCAGGAATGTTGGAAAATACTACATCCGAGATGTTAGGTTCCCGTAGGTTAGGACATATAACGTTATAGACGTATATAATGTCCGCACCGAGACGAACGGGACGACACGACCGGGATTCTGTGAAACATTCCCAGCTAGGGGCTAGATGTGTTAGGTTAGTTTATATTACGTTATAGACGTATATAATGATCCCACCGAGAAGTAGGGGCCGTCCCGCCAGGAATGTTGGAAAATACTACATCCGAGATGTTAAGTTGCCTTAGGTTAGAATATATAACGTTATAGACGTATATAATGTCCGCACTGAGACGTACGGGACGACACGACCGGGATTCTGTGAAACATTACCAGCGAGGGTCTAGGTGGGTTAGGTTAGGTTATATTACGTTATAGACGTATATAATGATCCCACCGAGAAGTAGGGGCCGACCCGCCAGGAATATTGGAAAATACTACATACGAGATGTTACGTTCCCTTAGGTTAGTATATATAACATTATAGACGTATATAATGTCCCCACGGCAAAGTACGGTCCGACACGACCGGGATTTTGTAAAACATTACCAGCGAGGGTCTAGATGGGTTAGGTTTGTTTATATTACGATATAGACGTATATAATGTGCCCACCGAGAAGTAGGGGCCGACCCGCCAGGAATGTTGGAAAATACTACATCCGAGATGTTAGGTTCCCTTAGGTTAGTATATATAACATTATAGACGTATATAATGTACCCACCGAGAAGTACGGGCAGACACGACCGGGATTTTGTAAAACATTACCAGCGACGGTCTAGATGGGTTAGGTTAGGTTATATTACGTTATAGACGTATATAATGTTCCCACCGAGAAGTAGGGGCCGACCCGCCAGAAACGTTGGAAAATTCTACATCCGAGATGTTAAGTTGCCTTAGGTTAGGATATATAACGTTATAGACGTATATAATGTCCGCACCGAGACGTACGGGACGACACGACCGGGATTCTGTAAAACATTCCCAGCTAGGGGCTAGATGTGTTAGGTTAGGTTATATTACGTTATAGACGTATGTAATGATCCCACCGAGAAGTAGGGGCCGACCCGCCAGGAATGTTGGAAAATACTACATCCGAGATGTTAGGTTCCCTTAGGTTCGGATATATAAAGGTATAGACGTATATAATGTCCCCACCGAGAAGTACGGGCAGACACGACCGGGATTTTGTAAAACATTACCAGCGAGGGTCTAGATGGGTTAGGTTAGGTTATATTACGATATAGACGTATATAATGTGCCTACCGAGAAGTAGGGGCCGACACGCCAGGAATGTAGGAAAATACTACATCCGAGATGTTAGGTTCACTTAGGTTAGGACATATAACGTTATAGACGTATATAATGTCCGCACCGAGACGTACGGGACGACACGACCGGGATTTTGTAAAACATTCCCAGCTAGGGGCTAGATGTGTTAGGTTAGTTCATATTACGTTATAGACGTATATAATGATCCCACCGAGAAGTAGGGGCCGTCCCGCCAGGAATGTTGGAAAATACTACATCCGAGATGTTAGGTTCCCTTAGGTTAGGATATATAAATTTATAGACGTATATAATGTCCGCACCGAGACGTACAGGAAGACAGGAACGGGATTCTGTGAAACATTACCAGCGAGGGTCTAGGTGGGTTAGGTTAGGTTATATTGCGTTATAGACGTATATAATGTTCCCACCGAGAAGTAGGGGCCGACCCGCCTGGAATGTTGGAAAATACTACATCCGTAATGTTAGGTTCCCTTAGGTTAGGATATATAACGTTATAGACGTATATAATGTCCCCACGGCAAAGTACGGGCCGACACGACCGGGATTTTGTAAAACATTACCAGCGAGGTTCTAGATGGGTTAGGTTTGGTTATATTACGATATAGACGTATATAATGTGCCCACCGAGAAGTAGGGGCCGACCCGCCAGGAATGTTGGAAAATACTACATCCGAGATGTTAGGTTCCCTTAGGTTAGTATATATAACATTATAGACGTATATAATGTACCCACCGAGAAGTACGGGCAGACACGACCGGGATTTTGTAAAACATTACCAGCGACGGTCTAGATGGGTTAGGTTAGGTTATATTACGTTATAGACGTATATAATGATCCCACCGAGAAGTAGGGGCCGACCCGCCAGGAATGTTGGGAAATAATACATCCGAGATGTTACGTTCCCTTAGGTTCGGATATATAACGTTATAGACGTATATAATGTCCCCACCGAGAAGTACGGGCAGACACGACCGGGATTTTGTAAAACATTACCAGCGAGGGTCTAGATGGGTTAGGTTAGGTTATATTACGATATAGACGTATATAGTGTGCCCACCGAGAAGTAGGGGCCGACCCACCAGGAATGTTGGAAAATACTACATCCGAGATGTTAGGTTCCCTTAGGTTAGGATATATAAATTTATAGACGTATATAATGTCCGCACCGAGACGTACAGGAAGACAGGAACGGGATTTTGTGAAACATTACCAGCGAGGGTCTAGGTGGGTTAGGTTAGGTTATATTACGTTATAGACGTATATAATGTTCCCACCGAGAAGTAGGGGCCGACCCGCCAGAAATATTGGAAAATTCTACATCCGAGATGTTAAGTTGCCTTAGGTTACTATATATAACGTTATAGACGTATATAATGTCCGCACCGAGACGTACGGGGCGACACGACCGGGATTCTGTAAAACAGTACCAGCGACGGTCTAGATGGGTTAGGTAAGGTTATATTACGATATAGACGTATATAATGTGCCCACCGAGAAGTAGGGGCCGACCCGCCAGGAATGTTGAAAAATACTACATCCGAGATGTTAGGTTCCCTTAGGTTAGGATATATAAATTTATAGACGTATATAATGTCCGCACCGAGACGTACAGGAAGACAGGAACGGGATTCTGTGAAACATTACCAGCGAGGGTCTAGATGGGTTAGGTTAGGTTATATTACGATATAGACGTATATAGTGTGCCCACCGAGAAGTAGGGGCCGACCCGCCAGGAATGTTGGAAAATACTACATCCGAGGTGTTAGGTTCCCTTAGGTTAGAATATATAAATTTATAGACGTATATAATGTCCGCACCGAGACGTACGGGAAGACATGAACGGGATTCTGTGAAACATTACCAGCGAGGGTCTAGGTGGGTTAGGTTAGGTTATATTACGTTATAGACGTATATAATGTTCCCACCGAGAAGTAGGGGCCGACCCGCCAGAAATGTTGGAAAATTCTACATCCGAGATGTTAAGTTGCCTTAGGTTAGGATATATAAATTTATAGACGTATATAATGTCCGCACCGAGACGTACGGGCCGACACGACCGGGATTTTGTAAAACATTACCAGCGAGGGTCTAGGTGGGTTAGGTTAGGTTATATTACGTTATAGACGTATATAATGTTCCCACCGAGAAGTAGGGGCCGACCCGCCAGAAATATTGGAAAATTCTACATCCGAGATGTTAAGTTGCCTTAGGTTACTATATATAACGTTATAGACGTATATAATGTCCGCACCGAGACGTACGGGGCGACACGACCGGGATTCTGTAAAACATTCCCAGCTAGGGGCTAGATGTGTTAGGTTAGGTTATATTACGCTATAGACGTATATAATGATCCCACCGAGAAGTAGGGGCCGACCCGCCAGGAATGTTGGAAAATACTACATCTGAGATGTTAGGTTCCCTTAGGTTAGGATATATAAATTTATAGACGTATATAATGTCCGCACCGAGACGTACAGGAAGACAGGAACGGGATTCTGTGAAACATTACCAGCGATGGTCTAGATGGGTTAGGTTAGGTTATATTACGATATAGACGTATATAATGTGCCCACCGAGAAGTAGAGGCCGACGCGCCAGGAATATTGGAAAATACGACATCCGAGCTGTTAGGTTGCCTTAGGTTAGGATATATAACGTTATAGACGTATATAATGTCCGCACCGAGACGTACGGGACGACACGGCCGGGATTCTGTAAAACATTCCCAGCTAGGGGCTAGATGTGTTAGGTTAGGTTATATTACGTTATAGACGTATATAATGATCCCACCGAGAAGTAGGGGCCGACCCGCCAGGAATGTTGGAAAATACTACATCCGAGATGTTACGTTCCCTTAGGTTCGGATATATAACGTTATAGACGTATATAATGTCCCCACCGAGAAGTACGGGCAGACGCGAACGGGATTTTGTAAAACATTACCAGCGAAGGTCTAGATGTGTTAGGTTAGGTTATATTACGATATAGACGTATATAATGTGCCCACCGAGAAGTAGGGGCCGACACGCCAGGAACGTAGGAAAATACTACATCCGAGATGTTAGGTTCACTTAGGTCAGGACATATAACGTTATAGACGTATATAATGTCCGCACCGAGACGTACGGGCCGATACGACCGGGATTTTGAAAAACATTACCAGCGAGGGTCTAGATGGGTTAGGTTAGGTTATATTACGATATAGACCTATATAATGTGCCCACCGAGAAGTAGGGGCCGACCCGCCAGGAATGTTGGAAAATACTACATCCGAGATGTTAGGTTCACTTAGGTTAGGACATATAACGTTATAGACGTATATAATGTGCCCACCGAGAAGTAGGGGCCGACCCGCCAGGAATGTTGGAAAATACTACATCCGAGATGTTAGGTTCACTTAGGTTAGGACATATAACGTTATAGACGTATATAATGTCCGCACCGAGACGTACGGGACGACACGACCGGGATTCTGTAAAACATTCCCAGCTAGGGGCTAGATGTGTTAGGTTAGTTTATATTACGTTATAGACGTATATAATGATCCCACCGAGAAGTAGGGGCCGTCCCGCCAGGAATGTTGGAAAATACTACATCCGAGATGTTAAGTTGCCTTAGGTTAGAATATATAACGTTATAGACGTATATAATGTCCGCACCGAGACGTACGGGACGACACGACCGGGATTCTGAAAAACATTCCCAGCTAGGGGCTAGATGTGTTAGGTTAGGTTATATTACGTTATAGATGTATATAATGATCCCACCGAGAAGTAGGGGCCGACCCGCCAGGAATGTTGGAAAATACTACATCCGAGATGTTAGGTTCCCGTAGGTTAGGATATATAAAGTTATAGACGTATATAATGTCCTCACCGAGAAGTACGGGCAGACACGACCGGGATTTTGTAAAACATTACCAGCGAGGGTCTAGATGGGTTAGGTTAGGTTATATTACGATATAGACGTATATAGTGTGCCCACCGAGAAGTAGGGGCCGACCCGCCAGGAATGTTGGAAAATACTACATCCGAGGTGTTAG
Organism: Xylocopa violacea; assembly: GCA_963969225.1. Classification (NCBI taxonomy): domain Eukaryota; kingdom Metazoa; phylum Arthropoda; class Insecta; order Hymenoptera; family Apidae; genus Xylocopa; species Xylocopa violacea. Next base: position 3,821,313 of record CAXAJV010000928.1, read on the forward strand.
GTTCCCTTAGGTTAGAATATATAAATTTATAGACGTATATAATGTCCGCACCGAGACGTACAGGAAGACATGAACGGGATTCTGTGAAACAATACCAGCGAGTGTCTAGGTGGGTTAGGTTAGGTTATATTACGTTATAGACGTATATAATGATCTCACCGAGAAGTAGGGGCCGACCCGCCAGGAATGTTGGAAAATACTACATACGAGATGTTAGGTTCCCTTAGGTTAGGATATATAAAGTTATAGACGTATATAATGTCCCCACCGAGAAGTACGGGCAGACGCGAACGGGATTTTGTAAAACATTACCAGCGAAGGTCTAGATGTGTTAGGTTAGGTTATATTACGATATAGACGTATATAATGTGCCCACCGAGAAGTAGGGGCCGACCCGCCAGGAATGTTGGAAAATACTACATCCGAGATGTTAAGTTCCCTAAGGTTAGGATATATAAATTTATAGACATATATAATGTCCGCACCGAGACGTACAGGAAGACATCAACGGGATTCTGTGAAACATTACCAGCGAGGGTCTAGGTGGGTTAGGTTAGGTTATATTACGTTATAGACGTATATAATGATCCCACCGAGAAGTAGGGGCCGACCCGCCAGGAATATTGGAAAATACTACATACGAGATGTTACGTTCCCTTAGGTTAGGATATATAAATTTATAGACGTATATAATGTCCGGACAGAGACGTACAGGAAGACATGAACGGGATTCTGTGAAACAATACCAGCGAGGGTCTAGGTGGGTTAGGTTAGGTTATATTACGTTATAGACGTATATAATGATCCCACCGAGAAGTAGGGGCCGACCCGCCAGGAATATTGGAAAATACTACATACGAGATGTTAGGTTCCCTTAGGTTAGGATATATAAATTTATAGACGTATATAATGTCCGGACAGAGACGTACAGGAAGACATGAACGGGATTCTGTGAAACAATACCAGCGAGGGTCTAGGTGGGTTAGGTTAGGTTATATTACGTTATAGACGTATATAATGATCCCACCGAGAAGTAGGGGCCGACCCGCCAGGAATATTGGAAAATACTACATACGAGATGTTAGGTTCCCTTAGGTTAGGATATATAAATTTATAGACGTCTATAATGTCCGGACAGAGACGTACAGGAAGACATGAACGGGATTCTGTGAAACAATACCAGCGAGGGTCTAGGTGGGTTAGGTTAGGTTATATTACGTTATAGACGTATATAATGATCACACCGAGCAGTAGGGGCCGACCGGCCAGGAGTGTTGGAAAATACTACATCCGAGATGTTAGGTTCCCGTAGGTTAGGATATATAACGTTATAGACGTATATAATGTCCCCACCGAGAAGTACGGGCAGACACGACCGGGATTTTGTAAAACATTACCAGCGAGGGTCTAGATGGGTTAGGTTAGGTTATATTACGATATAGACCTATATAATGTGCCCACCGAGAAGTAGGGGCCGACCCGCCAGGAATGTTGAAAAATACTACATCCGAGATGTTAGGTTCCCTTAGGTTAGGATATATAAATTTATAGACGTATATAATGTCCGCACCGAGACGTACAGGAAGACAGGAACGGGATTCTGTGAAACATTACCAGCGAGGGTCTAGATGGGTTAGGTTAGGTTATATTACGATATAGACGTATATAGTGTGCCCACCGAGAAGTAGGGGCCGACCCGCCAGGAATGTTGGAAAATACTACATCCGAGGTGTTAGGTTCCCTTAGGTTAGAATATATAAATTTATAGACGTATATAATGTCCGCACCGAGACGTACGGGAAGACATGAACGGGATTCTGTGAAACATTACCAGCGAGGGTCTAGGTGGGTTAGGTTAGGTTATATTACGTTATAGACGTATATAATGTTCCCACCGAGAAGTAGGGGCCGACCCGCCAGAAATGTTGGAAAATTCTACATCCGAGATGTTAAGTTGCCTTAGGTTAGGATATATAAATTTATAGACGTATATAATGTCCGCACCGAGACGTACGGGCCGACACGACCGGGATTTTGTAAAACATTACCAGCGAGGGTCTAGGTGGGTTAGGTTAGGTTATATTACGTTATAGACGTATATAATGTTCCCACCGAGAAGTAGGGGCCGACCCGCCAGAAATATTGGAAAATTCTACATCCGAGATGTTAAGTTGCCTTAGGTTACTATATATAACGTTATAGACGTATATAATGTCCGCACCGAGACGTACGGGGCGACACGACCGGGATTCTGTAAAACATTCCCAGCTAGGGGCTAGATGTGTTAGGTTAGGTTATATTACGCTATAGACGTATATAATGATCCCACCGAGAAGTAGGGGCCGACCCGCCAGGAATGTTGGAAAATACTACATCTGAGATGTTAGGTTCCCTTAGGTTAGGATATATAAATTTATAGACGTATATAATGTCCGCACCGAGACGTACAGGAAGACAGGAACGGGATTCTGTGAAACATTACCAGCGATGGTCTAGATGGGTTAGGTTAGGTTATATTACGATATAGACGTATATAATGTGCCCACCGAGAAGTAGAGGCCGACGCGCCAGGAATATTGGAAAATACGACATCCGAGCTGTTAGGTTGCCTTAGGTTAGGATATATAACGTTATAGACGTATATAATGTCCGCACCGAGACGTACGGGACGACACGGCCGGGATTCTGTAAAACATTCCCAGCTAGGGGCTAGATGTGTTAGGTTAGGTTATATTACGTTATAGACGTATATAATGATCCCACCGAGAAGTAGGGGCCGACCCGCCAGGAATGTTGGAAAATACTACATCCGAGATGTTACGTTCCCTTAGGTTCGGATATATAACGTTATAGACGTATATAATGTCCCCACCGAGAAGTACGGGCAGACGCGAACGGGATTTTGTAAAACATTACCAGCGAAGGTCTAGATGTGTTAGGTTAGGTTATATTACGATATAGACGTATATAATGTGCCCACCGAGAAGTAGGGGCCGACACGCCAGGAACGTAGGAAAATACTACATCCGAGATGTTAGGTTCACTTAGGTCAGGACATATAACGTTATAGACGTATATAATGTCCGCACCGAGACGTACGGGCCGATACGACCGGGATTTTGAAAAACATTACCAGCGAGGGTCTAGATGGGTTAGGTTAGGTTATATTACGATATAGACCTATATAATGTGCCCACCGAGAAGTAGGGGCCGACCCGCCAGGAATGTTGGAAAATACTACATCCGAGATGTTAGGTTCACTTAGGTTAGGACATATAACGTTATAGACGTATATAATGTGCCCACCGAGAAGTAGGGGCCGACCCGCCAGGAATGTTGGAAAATACTACATCCGAGATGTTAGGTTCACTTAGGTTAGGACATATAACGTTATAGACGTATATAATGTCCGCACCGAGACGTACGGGACGACACGACCGGGATTCTGTAAAACATTCCCAGCTAGGGGCTAGATGTGTTAGGTTAGTTTATATTACGTTATAGACGTATATAATGATCCCACCGAGAAGTAGGGGCCGTCCCGCCAGGAATGTTGGAAAATACTACATCCGAGATGTTAAGTTGCCTTAGGTTAGAATATATAACGTTATAGACGTATATAATGTCCGCACCGAGACGTACGGGACGACACGACCGGGATTCTGAAAAACATTCCCAGCTAGGGGCTAGATGTGTTAGGTTAGGTTATATTACGTTATAGATGTATATAATGATCCCACCGAGAAGTAGGGGCCGACCCGCCAGGAATGTTGGAAAATACTACATCCGAGATGTTAGGTTCCCGTAGGTTAGGATATATAAAGTTATAGACGTATATAATGTCCTCACCGAGAAGTACGGGCAGACACGACCGGGATTTTGTAAAACATTACCAGCGAGGGTCTAGATGGGTTAGGTTAGGTTATATTACGATATAGACGTATATAGTGTGCCCACCGAGAAGTAGGGGCCGACCCGCCAGGAATGTTGGAAAATACTACATCCGAGGTGTTAGGTTCCCTTAGGTTAGAATATATAAATTTATAGACGTATATAATGTCCGCACCGAGACGTACAGGAAGACATGAACGGGATTCTGTGAAACAATACCAGCGAGTGTCTAGGTGGGTTAGGTTAGGTTATATTACGTTATAGACGTATATAATGATCTCACCGAGAAGTAGGGGCCGACCCGCCAGGAATGTTGGAAAATACTACATACGAGATGTTAGGTTCCCTTAGGTTAGGATATATAAAGTTATAGACGTATATAATGTCCCCACCGAGAAGTACGGGCAGACGCGAACGGGATTTTGTAAAACATTACCAGCGAAGGTCTAGATGTGTTAGGTTAGGTTATATTACGATATAGACGTATATAATGTGCCCACCGAGAAGTAGGGGCCGACCCGCCAGGAATGTTGGAAAATACTACATCCGAGATGTTAAGTTCCCTAAGGTTAGGATATATAAATTTATAGACATATATAATGTCCGCACCGAGACGTACAGGAAGACATCAACGGGATTCTGTGAAACATTACCAGCGAGGGTCTAGGTGGGTTAGGTTAGGTTATATTACGTTATAGACGTATATAATGATCCCACCGAGAAGTAGGGGCCGACCCGCCAGGAATATTGGAAAATACTACATACGAGATGTTACGTTCCCTTAGGTTAGGATATATAAATTTATAGACGTATATAATGTCCGGACAGAGACGTACAGGAAGACATGAACGGGATTCTGTGAAACAATACCAGCGAGGGTCTAGGTGGGTTAGGTTAGGTTATATTACGTTATAGACGTATATAATGATCCCACCGAGAAGTAGGGGCCGACCCGCCAGGAATATTGGAAAATACTACATACGAGATGTTAGGTTCCCTTAGGTTAGGATATATAAATTTATAGACGTATATAATGTCCGGACAGAGACGTACAGGAAGACATGAACGGGATTCTGTGAAACAATACCAGCGAGGGTCTAGGTGGGTTAGGTTAGGTTATATTACGTTATAGACGTATATAATGATCCCACCGAGAAGTAGGGGCCGACCCGCCAGGAATATTGGAAAATACTACATACGAGATGTTAGGTTCCCTTAGGTTAGGATATATAAATTTATAGACGTCTATAATGTCCGGACAGAGACGTACAGGAAGACATGAACGGGATTCTGTGAAACAATACCAGCGAGGGTCTAGGTGGGTTAGGTTAGGTTATATTACGTTATAGACGTATATAATGATCACACCGAGCAGTAGGGGCCGACCGGCCAGGAGTGTTGGAAAATACTACATCCGAGATGTTAGGTTCCCGTAGGTTAGGATATATAACGTTATAGACGTATATAATGTCCCCACCGAGAAGTACGGGCAGACACGACCGGGATTTTGTAAAACATTACCAGCGAGGGTCTAGATGGGTTAGGTTAGGTTATATTACGATATAGACCTATATAATGTGCCCACCGAGAAGTAGGGGCCGACCCGCCAGGAATGTTGGAAAATACTACATCCGAGATGTTAGGTTCCCGTAGGTTAGGACATATAACGTTATAGACGTATATAATGTCCGCACCGAGACGAACGGGACGACACGACCGGGATTCTGTGAAACATTCCCAGCAAGGGGCTAGATGTGTTAGGTTAGTTTATATTACGTTATAGACGTATATAATGATCCCACCGAGAAGTAGGGGCCGTCCCGCCAGGAATGTTGGAAAATACTACATCCGAGATGTTAAGTTGCCTTAGGTTAGAATATATAACGTTATAGACGTATATAATGTCCGCACTGAGACGTACGGGACGACACGACCGGGATTCTGTGAAACATTACCAGCGAGGGTCTAGGTGGGTTAGGTTAGGTTATATTACGTTATAGACGTATATAATGATCCCACCGAGAAGTAGGGGCCGACCCGCCAGGAATATTGGAAAATACTACATACGAGATGTTACGTTCCCTTAGGTTAGGATATATAAATTTATAGACGTATATAATGTCCGGACAGAGACGTACAGGAAGACATGAACGGGATTCTGTGAAACAATACCAGCGAGGGTCTAGGTGGGTTAGGTTAGGTTATATTACGTTATAGACGTATATAATGATCACACCTAGCAGTAGGGGCCGACCGGCCAGGAATGTTGGAAAATACTACATCCGAGATGTTAGGTTCCCGTAGGTTAGGATATATAACGTTATAGACGTATATAATGTCCCCACCGAGAAGTACGGGCAGACACGACCGGGATTTTGTAAAACATTACCAGCGAGTGTCTAGATGGGTTAGGTTAGGTTATATTACGATATAGACGTATATAATGTGCCCACCGAGAAGTAGGGGCCGACCCGCCAGGAATGTTGGAAAATACTACATCCGAGATGTTAAGTTCCCTAAGGTTAGGATATATAAATTTATAGACATATATAATGTCCGCACCGAGACGTACAGGAAGACATCAACGGGATTCTGTGAAACATTACCAGCGAGGGTCTAGGTGGGTTAGGTTAGGTTATATTACGTTATAGACGTATATAATGATCCCACCGAGAAGTAGGGGCCGACCCGCCAGGAATATTGGAAAATACTACATACGAGATGTTAGGTTCCCTTAGGTTAGGATATATAAATTTATAGACGTATATAATGTCCGGACAGAGACGTACAGGAAGACATGAACGGGATTCTGTGAAACAATACCAGCGAGGGTCTAGGTGGGTTAGGTTAGGTTATATTACGTTATAGACGTATATAATGATCACACCGAGCAGTAGGGGCCGACCGGCCAGGAATGTTGGAAAATACTACATCCGAGATGTTAGGTTCCCGTAGGTTAGGATATATAACGTTATAGACGTATATAATGTCCCCACCGAGAAGTACGGGCAGACACGACCGGGATTTTGTAAAACATTACCAGCGAGGGTCTAGATGGGTTAGGTTAGGTTATATTACGATATAGACCTATATAATGTGCCCACCGAGAAGTAGGGGCCGACCCGCCAGGAATGTTGGAAAATACTACATCCGAGATGTTAAGTTCCCTAAGGTTAGGATATATAAATTTATAGACATATATAATGTCCGCACCGAGACGTACAGGAAGACATCAACGGGATTCTGTGAAACATTACCAGCGAGGGTCTAGGTGGGTTAGGTTAGGTTATATTACGTTATAGACGTATATAATGATCCCACCGAGAAGTAGGGGCCGACCCGCCAGGAATATTGGAAAATACTACATACGAGATGTTAGGTTCCCTTAGGTTAGGATATATAAATTTATAGACGTCTATAATGTCCGGACAGAGACGTACAGGAAGACATGAACGGGATTCTGTGAAACAATACCAGCGAGGGTCTAGGTGGGTTAGGTTAGGTTATATTACGTTATAGACGTATATAATGATCACACCGAGCAGTAGGGGCCGACCGGCCAGGAATGTTGGAAAATACTACATCCGAGATGTTAGGTTCCCGTAGGTTAGGATATATAACGTTATAGACGTATATAATGTCCCCACCGAGAAGTACGGGCAGACACGACCGGGATTTTGTAAAACATTACCAGCGAGGGTCTAGATGGGTTAGGTTAGGTTATATTACGATATAGACCTATATAATGTGCCCACCGAGAAGTAGGGGCCGACCCGCCAGGAATGTTGGAAAATACTACATCCGAGATGTTAGGTTCCCGTAGGTTAGGACATATAACGTTATAGACGTATATAATGTCCGCACCGAGACGAACGGGACGACACGACCGGGATTCTGTGAAACATTCCCAGCTAGGGGCTAGATGTGTTAGGTTAGTTTATATTACGTTATAGACGTATATAATGATCCCACCGAGAAGTAGGGGCCGTCCCGCCAGGAATGTTGGAAAATACTACATCCGAGATGTTAAGTTGCCTTAGGTTAGAATATATAACGTTATAGACGTATATAATGTCCGCACTGAGACGTACGGGACGACACGACCGGGATTCTGTGAAACATTACCAGCGAGGGTCTAGGTGGGTTAGGTTAGGTTATATTACGTTATAGACGTATATAATGATCCCACCGAGAAGTAGGGGCCGACCCGCCAGGAATATTGGAAAATACTACATACGAGATGTTACGTTCCCTTAGGTTAGGATATATAAATTTATAGACGTATATAATGTCCGGACAGAGACGTACAGGAAGACATGAACGGGATTCTGTGAAACAATACCAGCGAGGGTCTAGGTGGGTTAGGTTAGGTTATATTACGTTATAGACGTATATAATGATCACACCTAGCAGTAGGGGCCGACCGGCCAGGAATGTTGGAAAATACTACATCCGAGATGTTAGGTTCCCGTAGGTTAGGATATATAACGTTATAGACGTATATAATGTCCCCACCGAGAAGTACGGGCAGACACGACCGGGATTTTGTAAAACATTACCAGCGAGGGTCTAGATGGGTTAGGTTAGGTTATATTACGATATAGACCTATATAATGTGCCCACCGAGAAGTAGGGGCCGACCCGCCAGGAATGTTGGAAAATACTACATCCGAGATGTTAAGTTCCCTAAGGTTAGGATATATAAATTTATAGACATATATAATGTCCGCACCGAGACGTACAGGAAGACATCAACGGGATTCTGTGAAACATTACCAGCGAGGGTCTAGGTGGGTTAGGTTAGGTTATATTACGTTATAGACGTATATAATGATCCCACCGAGAAGTAGGGGCCGACCCGCCAGGAATATTGGAAAATACTACATACGAGATGTTAGGTTCCCTTAGGTTAGGATATATAAATTTATAGACGTCTATAATGTCCGGACAGAGACGTACAGGAAGACATGAACGGGATTCTGTGAAACAATACCAGCGAGGGTCTAGGTGGGTTAGGTTAGGTTATATTACGTTATAGACGTATATAATGATCACACCGAGCAGTAGGGGCCGACCGGCCAGGAATGTTGGAAAATACTACATCCGAGATGTTAGGTTCCCGTAGGTTAGGATATATAACGTTATAGACGTATATAATGTCCCCACCGAGAAGTACGGGCAGACACGACCGGGATTTTGTAAAACATTACCAGCGAGGGTCTAGATGGGTTAGGTTAGGTTATATTACGATATAGACCTATATAATGTGCCCACCGAGAAGTAGGGGCCGACCCGCCAGGAATGTTGGAAAATACTACATCCGAGATGTTAGGTTCCCGTAGGTTAGGACATATAACGTTATAGACGTATATAATGTCCGCACCGAGACGAACGGGACGACACGACCGGGATTCTGTGAAACATTCCCAGCTAGGGGCTAGATGTGTTAGGTTAGTTTATATTACGTTATAGACGTATATAATGATCCCACCGAGAAGTAGGGGCCGTCCCGCCAGGAATGTTGGAAAATACTACATCCGAGATGTTAAGTTGCCTTAGGTTAGAATATATAACGTTATAGACGTATATAATGTCCGCACTGAGACGTACGGGACGACACGACCGGGATTCTGTGAAACATTACCAGCGAGGGTCTAGGTGGGTTAGGTTAGGTTATATTACGTTATAGACGTATATAATGATCCCACCGAGAAGTAGGGGCCGACCCGCCAGGAATATTGGAAAATACTACATACGAGATGTTACGTTCCCTTAGGTTAGGATATATAAATTTATAGACGTATATAATGTCCGGACAGAGACGTACAGGAAGACATGAACGGGATTCTGTGAAACAATACCAGCGAGGGTCTAGGTGGGTTAGGTTAGGTTATATTACGTTATAGACGTATATAATGATCACACCTAGCAGTAGGGGCCGACCGGCCAGGAATGTTGGAAAATACTACATCCGAGATGTTAGGTTCCCGTAGGTTAGGATATATAACGTTATAGACGTATATAATGTCCCCACCGAGAAGTACGGGCAGACACGACCGGGATTTTGTAAAACATTACCAGCGAGTGTCTAGATGGGTTAGGTTAGGTTATATTACGATATAGACGTATATAATGTGCCCACCGAGAAGTAGGGGCCGACCCGCCAGGAATGTTGGAAAATACTACATCCGAGATGTTAAGTTCCCTAAGGCTAGGATATATAAATTTATAGACATATATAATGTCCGCACCGAGACGTACAGGAAGACATCAACGGGATTCTGTGAAACATTACCAGCGAGGGTCTAGGTGGGTTAGGTTAGGTTATATTACGTTATAGACGTATATAATGATCCCACCGAGAAGTAGGGGCCGACCCGCCAGGAATATTGGAAAATACTACATACGAGATGTTAGGTTCCCTTAGGTTAGGATATATAAATTTATAGACGTATATAATGTCCGGACAGAGACGTACAGGAAGACATGAACGGGATTCTGTGAAACAATACCAGCGAGGGTCTAGGTGGGTTAGGTTAGGTTATATTACGTTATAGACGTATATAATGATCACACCGAGCAGTAGGGGCCGACCGGCCAGGAATGTTGGAAAATACTACATCCGAGATGTTAGGTTCCCGTAGGTTAGGATATATAACGTTATAGACGTATATAATGTCCCCACCGAGAAGTACGGGCAGACACGACCGGGATTTTGTAAAACATTACCAGCGAGGGTCTAGATGGGTTAGGTTAGGTTATATTACGATATAGACCTATATAATGTGCCCACCGAGAAGTAGGGGCCGACCCGCCAGGAATATTGGAAAATACTACATACGAGATGTTACGTTCCCTTAGGTTAGGATATATAAATTTATAGACGTATATAATGTCCGGACAGAGACGTACAGGAAGACATGAACGGGATTCTGTGAAACAATACCAGCGAGGGTCTAGGTGGGTTAGGTTAGGTTATATTACGTTATAGACGTATATAATGATCACACCTAGCAGTAGGGGCCGACCGGCCAGGAATGTTGGAAAATACTACATCCGAGATGTTAGGTTCCCGTAGGTTAGGATATATAACGTTATAGACGTATATAATGTCCCCACCGAGAAGTACGGGCAGACACGACCGGGATTTTGTAAAACATTACCAGCGAGTGTCTAGATGGGTTAGGTTAGGTTATATTACGATATAGACGTATATAATGTGCCCACCGAGAAGTAGGGGCCGACCCGCCAGGAATGTTGGAAAATACTACATCCGAGATGTTAAGTTCCCTAAGGTTAGGATATATAAATTTATAGACATATATAATGTCCGCACCGAGACGTACAGGAAGACATCAACGGGATTCTGTGAAACATTACCAGCGAGGGTCTAGGTGGGTTAGGTTAGGTTATATTACGTTATAGACGTATATAATGATCCCACCGAGAAGTAGGGGCCGACCCGCCAGGAATATTGGAAAATACTACATACGAGATGTTAGGTTCCCTTAGGTTAGGATATATAAATTTATGGACGTATATAATGTCCGGACAGAGACGTACAGGAAGACATGAACGGGATTCTGTGAAACAATACCAGCGAGGGTCTAGGTGGGTTAGGTTAGGTTATATTACGTTATAGACGTATATAATGATCACACCGAGCAGTAGGGGCCGACCGGCCAGGAATGTTGGAAAATACTACATCCGAGATGTTAGGTTCCCGTAGGTTAGGATATATAACGTTATAGACGTATATAATGTCCCCACCGAGAAGTACGGGCAGACACGACCGGGATTTTGTAAAACATTACCAGCGAGGGTCTAGATGGGTTAGGTTAGGTTATATTACGATATAGACCTATATAATGTGCCCACCGAGAAGTAGGGGCCGACCCGCCAGGAATGTTGGAAAATACTACATACGAGATGTTAGGTTCACTTAGGTTAGGACATATAACGTTATAGACGTATATAATGTCCGCACCGAGACGTACGGGACGACACGACCGGGATTCTGTAAAACATTCCCAGCTAGGGGCTAGATGTGTTAGGTTAGTTTATATTACGTTATAGACGTATATAATGATCCCACCGAGAAGTAGGGGCCGTCCCGCCAGGAATGTTGGAAAATACTACATCCGAGATGTTAAGTTGCCTTAGGTTAGAATATATAACGTTATAGACGTATATAATGTCCGCACCGAGACGTACGGGACGACACGACCGGGATTCTGAAAAACATTCCCAGCTAGGGGCTAGATGTGTTAGGTTAGGTTATATTACGTTATAGATGTATATAATGATCCCACCGAGAAGTAGGGGCCGACCCGCCAGGAATGTTGGAAAATACTACATCCGAGATGTTAGGTTCCCGTAGGTTAGGATATATAACGTTATAGACGTATATAATGTCCCCACCGAGAAGTACGGGCAGACACGACCGGGATTTTGTAAAACATTACCAGCGAGGGTCTAGATGGGTTAGGTTAGGTTATATTACGATATAGACGTATATAGTGTGCCCACCGAGAAGTAGGGGCCGACCCGCCAGGAATGTTGGAAAATACTACATCCGAGGTGTTAGGTTCCCTTAGGTTAGAATATATAAATTTATAGACGTATAGAATGTCCGCACCGAGACGTACAGGAAGACATGAACGGGATTCTGTGAAACAATACCAGCGAGGGTCTAGGTGGGTTAGGTTAGGTTATATTACGTTATAGACGTATATAATGATCTCACCGAGAAGTAGGGGCCGACCCGCCAGGAATGTTGGAAAATACTACATACGAGATGTTAGGTTCCCTTAGGTTAGGATATATAACGTTATAGACGTATATAATGTCCCCACCGAGAAGTACGGGCAGACGCGAACGGGATTTTGTAAAACATTACCAGCGAAGGTCTAGATGTGTTAGGTTAGGTTATATTACGATATAGACGTATATAATGTGCCCACCGAGAAGTAGGGGCCGACCCGCCAGGAATGTTGGAAAATACTACATCCGAGATGTTAAGTTCCCTAAGGTTAGGATATATAAATTTATAGACATATATAATGTCCGCACCGAGACGTACAGGAAGACATCAACGGGATTCTGTGAAACATTACCAGCGAGGGTCTAGGTGGGTTAGGTTAGGTTATATTACGTTATGGACGTATATAATGATCCCACCGAGAAGTAGGGGTCGACCCGCCAGGAATATTGGAAAATACTACATACGAGATGTTACGTTCCCTTAGGTTAGGATATATAAATTTATAGACGTATATAATGTCCGGACAGAGACGTACAGGAAGACATGAACGGGATTCTGTGAAACAATACCAGCGAGGGTCTAGGTGGGTTAGGTTAGGTTATATTACGTTATAGACGTATATAATGATCACACCGAGCAGTAGGGGCCGACCGGCCAGGAATGTTGGAAAATACTACATCCGAGATGTTAGGTTCCCGTAGGTTAGGATATATAACGTTATAGACGTATATAATGTCCCCACCGAGAAGTACGGGCAGACACGACCGGGATTTTGTAAAACATTACCAGCGAGGGTCTAGATGGGTTAGGTTAGGTTATATTACGATATAGACCTATATAATGTGCCCACCGAGAAGTAGGGGCCGACCCGCCCGGAATGTTGGAAAATACTACATCCGAGATGTTAGGTTCACTTAGGTTAGGACATATAACGTTATAGACGTATATAATGTCCGCACCGAGACGTACGGGACGACACGACCGGGATTCTGTAAAACATTCCCAGCTAGGGGCTAGATGTGTTAGGTTAGTTTATATTACGTTATAGACGTATATAATGATCCCACCGAGAAGTAGGGGCCGTCCCGCCTGGAATGTTGGAAAATACTACATCCGAGATGTTAAGTTGCCTTAGGTTAGAATATATAAATTTATAGACGTATATAATGTCCGCACCGAGACGTACAGGAAGACATGAACGGTATTCTGTGAAACAATACCAGCGAGGGTCTATGTGGGTTAGGTTAGGTTATATTACGTTATAGACGTATATAATGATCTCACCGAGAAGTAGGGGCCGACCCGCCAGGAATGTTGGAAAATACTACATACGAGATGTTAGGTTCCCTTAGGTTAGGATATATAACGTTATAGACGTATATAATGTCCCCACCGAGAAGTACGGGCAGACGCGAACGGGATTTTGTAAAACATTACCAGCGAAGGTCTAGATGTGTTAGGTTAGGTTATATTACGATATAGACGTATATAATGTGCCCACCGAGAAGTAGGGGCCGACCCGCCAGGAATGTTGGAAAATACTACATCCGAGATGTTAAGTTCCCTAAGGTTAGGATATATAAATTTATAGACATATATAATGTCCGCACCGAGACGTACAGGAAGACATCAACGGGATTCTGTGAAACATTACTAGCGAGGGTCTAGGTGGGTTAGGTTAGGTTATATTACGTTATAGACGTACATAATGATCCCACCGAGAAGTAGGGGCCGACCCGCCAGGAATATTGGAAAATACTACATACGAGATGTTAGGTTCCCTTAGGTTAGGATATATAAATTTATAGACGTATATAATGTCCGGACAGAGACGTACAGGAAGACATGAACGGGATTCTGTGAAACAATACCAGCGAGGGTCTAGGTGGGTTAGGTTAGGTTATATTACGATATAGACGTATATAATGTGCCCACCGAGAAGTAGGGGCCGACCCGCCAGGAATGTTGGAAAATACTACATCCGAGATGTTAAGTTGCCTTAGGTTAGGATATATATATTGATAGACGTATATAATGTCCGCACCGAGACGTACGGGCCGATACGACCGGGATTTTGAAAAACATTACCAGCGAGGGTCTAGATGGGTTAGGGTAGGTTATATTACGATATAGACGTATATAGTGTGCCCACCGAGAAGTAGGGGCCGACCCGCCTGGAATGTTGGAAAATACTACATCCGAGATGTTAGGTTCCCTTAGGTTAGGATATATAAATTTATAGACGTATATAATGTCCGCACCGAGACGTACAGGAAGACAGGAACGGGATTCTGTGAAACATTACCAGCGAGGGTCTAGGTGGGTTAGGTTAGGTTATATTACGTTATAGACGTATATAATGTTCCCACCGAGAAGTAGGGGCCGACCCGCCAGAAATGTTGGAAAATTCTACATCCGAGATGTTAAGTTGCCTTAGGTTAGGATATATAACGTTGTAGACGTATATAATGTCCGCACCGAGACGTACGGGACGACACGACCGGGATTCTGTAAAACATTCCCAGCTAGGGGCTAGATGTGTTAGGTTAGGTTATATTACGTTATAGATGTATATAATGATCCCACCGAGAAGTAGGGGCCGACCCGCCAGGATTGTTGGAAAATACTGCATCCGAGATGTTAGGTTCCCTTAGGTTCGGATATATAACGTTATAGACGTATATAATGTCCCCACCGAGAAGTACGGGCAGAAACGACCGGGATTTTGTAAAACATTACCAGCGAGGGTCTAGATGGGTTAGGTTAGGTTATATTACGATATAGACCTATATAATGTGCCCACCGAGAAGTAGGGGCCGACCCGCCAGGAATGTTGGAAAATACTACATCCGAGATGTTAGGTTCACTTAGGTTAGGACATATAACGTTATAGACGTATATAATGTCCGCACCGAGACGTACGGGACGACACGACCGGGATTCTGTAAAACATTCCCAGCTAGGGGCTAGATGTGTTAGGTTAGTTTATATTACGTTATAGACGTATATAATGATCCCACCGAGAAGTAGGGGCCGTCCCGCCAGGAATGTTGGAAAATACTACATCCGAGATGTTAAGTTGCCTTAGGTTAGAATATATAACGTTATAGACGTATATAATGTCCGCACCGAGACGTACGGGACGACACGACCGGGATTCTGAAAAACATTCCCAGCTAGGGGCTAGATGTGTTAGGTTAGGTTATATTACGTTATAGATGTATATAATGATCCCACCGAGAAGTAGGGGCCGACCCGCCAGGAATGTTGGAAAATACTACATCCGAGATGTTAGGTTCCCGTAGGTTAGGATATATAACGTTATAGACGTATATAATGTCCCCACCGAGAAGTACGGGCAGACACGACCGGGATTTTGTAAAACATTACCAGCGAGGGTCTAGATGGGTTAGGTTAGGTTATATTACGATATAGACGTATATAATGTGCCCACCGAGAAGTAGGGGCCGACCCGCCAGGAATGTTGGAAAATACTACATCCGAGATGTTAAGTTCCCTAAGGTTAGGATATATAAATTTATAGACATATATAATGTCCGCACCGAGACGTACAGGAAGACATCAACGGGATTCTGTGAAACATTACCAGCGAGGGTCTAGGTGGGTTAGGTTAGGTTATATTACGTTATAGACGTATATAATGATCCCACCGAGAAGTAGGGGTCGACCCGCCAGGAATATTGGAAAATACTACATACGAGATGTTACGTTCCCTTAGGTTAGGATATATAAATTTATAGACGTATATAATGTCCGGACAGAGACGTACAGGAAGACATGAACGGGATTCTGTGAAACAATACCAGCGAGGGTCTAGGTGGGTTAG
Organism: Xylocopa violacea; assembly: GCA_963969225.1. Lineage (NCBI taxonomy): Eukaryota > Metazoa > Arthropoda > Insecta > Hymenoptera > Apidae > Xylocopa > Xylocopa violacea. Next base: position 3,837,815 of record CAXAJV010000928.1, read on the forward strand.
GTTAGGTTATATTACGTTATAGACGTATATAATGATCACACCGAGCAGTAGGGGCCGACCGGCCAGGAATGTTGGAAAATACTACATCCGAGATGTTAGGTTCCCGTAGGTTAGGATATATAACGTTATAGACGTATATAATGTCCCCACCGAGAAGTACGGGCAGACACGACCGGGATTTTGTAAAACATTACCAGCGAGGGTCTAGATGGGTTAGGTTAGGTTATATTACGATATAGACCTATATAATGTGCCCACCGAGAAGTAGGGGCCGACCCGCCCGGAATGTTGGAAAATACTACATCCGAGATGTTAGGTTCACTTAGGTTAGGACATATAACGTTATAGACGTATATAATGTCCGCACCGAGACGTACGGGACGACACGACCGGGATTCTGTAAAACATTCCCAGCTAGGGGCTAGATGTGTTAGGTTAGTTTATATTACGTTATAGACGTATATAATGATCCCACCGAGAAGTAGGGGCCGTCCCGCCAGGAATGTTGGAAAATACTACATCCGAGATGTTAAGTTGCCTTAGGTTAGAATATATAACGTTATAGACGTATATAATGTCCGCACCGAGACGTACGGGACGACACGACCGGGATTCTGAAAAACATTCCCAGCTAGGGGCTAGATGTGTTAGGTTAGGTTATATTACGTTATAGATGTATATAATGATCCCACCGAGAAGTAGGGGCCGACCCGCCAGGAATGTTGGAAAATACTACATCCGAGATGTTAAGTTGCCTTAGGTTAGGATATATATATTGATAGACGTATATAATGTCCGCACCGAGACGTACGGGCCGATACGACCGGGATTTTGAAAAACATTACCAGCGAGGGTCTAGGTGGGTTAGGGTAGGTTATATTACGTTATAGACGTATATAATGATCACACCGAGCAGTAGGGGCCGACCGGCCAGGAATGTTGGAAAATACTACATCCGAGATGTTAGGTTCCCGTGGGTTAGGATATATAACGTTATAGACGTATATAATGTCCCCACCGAGAAGTACGGGCAGACACGACCGCGATTTTGTAAAACATTACCAGCGAGGGTCTAGATGGGTTAGGTTAGGTTATATTACGATATAGACGTATATAATGTGCCCACCGAGAAGTAGGGGCCGACCCGCGAGGAATGTTGGAAAATACTACATCCGAGATGTTAGGTTCCCTTAGGTTAGTATATATAACATTATAGACGTATATAATGTCCGCACCGAGACGTACAGGAAGACATGAACGGGATTCTGTGAAACAATACCAGCGAGGGTCTAGATGGGTTAGGTTAGGTTATATTACGATATAGACGTATATAATGTGCCCACCGAGAAGTAGGGGCCGACCCGCCAGGAATATTGGAAAATACTACATCCGAGATGTTAGGATCCCTTAGTTTAGGATATATAAATTTATAGACGTATATAATGTCCGCACCGAGACGTACGGGAAGACATGAACGGGATTCTGTGAAACATTACCAGCGAGGGTCTAGGTGGGTTAGGTTAGGTTATATTACGTTATAGACGTATATAATGATCACACCGAGCAGTAGGGGCCGACCGGCCAGGAATGTTGGAAAATACTACATCCGAGATGTTAGGTTCCCGTAGGTTAGGATATATAACGTTATAGACGTATATAATGTCCCCACCGAGAAGTACGGGCAGACACGACCGGGATTTTGTAAAACATTACCAGCGAGGGTCTAGATGGGTTAGGTTAGGTTATATTACGATATAGACGTATATAATGTGCCCACCGAGAAGTAGGGGCCGACCCGCCAGGAATGTTGGAAAATACTACATCCGAGATGTTAGGTTCCCTTAGCTTAGTATATATAACATTATAGACGTATATAATGTACCCACCGAGAAGTACGGGCAGACACGACCGGGATTTTGTAAAACATTACCAGCGACGGTCTAGATGGGTTAGGTAAGGTTATATTACGATATAGACGTATATAATGTGCCCACCGAGAAGTAGGGGCCGACCCGCCAGGAATGTTGGAAAATACTACATACGAGATGTTAGATTCCCTTAGGTTAGGACATATAACGTTATAGACGTATATAATGTCCGCACCGAGACGTACGGGACGACACGACCTAGATTTTGTAAAACATTCCCAGCTAGGGGCTAGATGTGTTAGGTTAGTTTATATTACGATATAGACGTATATAATGTGCCCACCGAGAAGTAGGGGCCGACCCGCCAGGAATGTTGGAAAATACTACATCCGAGATGTTAAGTTCCCTAAGGTTAGGATATATAAATTTATAGACATATATAATGTCCGCACCGAGACGTACAGGACGACATCAACGGGATTCTGTGAAACATTACCAGCGAGGGTCTAGGTGGGTTAGGTTAGGTTATATTACGTTATAGACGTATATAATGATCCCACCGAGAAGTAGGGGCCGACCCGCCAGGAATATTGGAAAATACTACATACGAGATGTTAGGTTCCCTTAGGTTAGGATATATAAATTTATAGACGTATATAATGTCCGGACAGAGACGTACAGGAAGACATGAACGGGATTCTGTGAAACAATACCAGCGAGGGTCTAGGTGGGTTAGGTTAGGTTATATTACGTTATAGACGTATATAATGATCACACCGAGCAGTAGGGGCCGACCGGCCAGGAATGTTGGAAAATACTACATCCGAGATGTTAGGTTCCCGTAGGTTAGGATATATAACGTTATAGACGTATATAATGTCCCCACCGAGAGGTACGGGCAGACACGACCGGGATTTTGTAAAACATTACCAGCGAGGGTCTAGATGGGTTAGGTTAGGTTATATTACGATATAGACGTATATAATGTGCCCACCGAGAAGTAGGGGCCGACCCGCCAGGAATATTGGAAAATACTACATCTGAGATGTTAGGTTTCCCTAGGTTAGGATATATAACGTTATAGACGTATATAATGTCCCCACGGCAAAGTACGGGCCGACACGACCGGGATTTTGTAAAACATTACCAGCGAGGGTCTAGATGGGTTAGGTTAGGTTATATTACGATATAGACGTATATAGTGTGCCCACCGAGAAGTAGGGGCCGACCCGCCAGGAATGTTGGAAAATACTACATCCGAGGTGTTAGGTTCCCTTAGGTTAGAATATATAAATTTATAGACGTATATAATGTCCGCACCGAGACGTACAGGAAGACATGAACGGGATTCTGTGAAACAATACCAGCGAGGGTCTAGGTGGCTTAGGTTAGGTTATATTACGTTATAGACGTATATAATGATCTCACCGAGAAGTAGGGGCCGACCCGCCAGGAATGTTGGAAAATACTACATACGAGATGTTAGGTTCCCTTAGGTTAGGATATATAACGTTATAGACGTATATAATGTCCCCACCCAGAAGTACGGGCAGACGCGAACGGGATTTTGTAAAACATTACCAGCGAAGGTCTAGATGTGTTAGGTTAGGTTATATTACGATATAGACGTATATAATGTGCCCACCGAGAAGTAGGGGCCGACCCGCCAGGAATGTTGGAAAATACTACATCCGAGATGTTAAGTTCCCTAAGGTTAGGATATATAAATTTATAGACATATATAATGTCCGCACCGAGACGTACAGGAAGACATCAAAGGGATTCTGTGAAACATTACCAGCGAGGGTCTAGGTGGGTTAGGTTAGGTTATATTACGTTATAGACGTATATAATGATCCCACCGAGAAGTAGGGGCCGACCCGCCAGGAATATTGGAAAATACTACATACGAGATGTTAGGTTCCCTTAGGTTAGGATATATAAATTTATAGACGTATATAATGTCCGGACAGAGACGTACAGGAAGACATGAACGGGATTCTGTGAAACAATACCAGCGAGGGTCTAGGTGGGTTAGGTTAGGTTATATTACGTTATAGACGTATATAATGATCACACCGAGCAGTAGGGGCCGACCGGCCAGGAATGTTGGAAAATACTACATCCGAGATGTTAGGTTCCCGTGGGTTAGGATATATAACGTTATAGACGTATATAATGTCCCCACCGAGAAGTACGGGCAGACACGACCGCGATTTTGTAAAACATTACCAGCGAGGGTCTAGATGGGTTAGGTTAGGTTATATTACGATATAGACGTATATAATGTGCCCACCGAGAAGTAGGGGCCGACCCGCGAGGAATGTTGGAAAATACTACATCCGAGATGTTAGGTTCCCTTAGGTTAGTATATATAACATTATAGACGTATATAATGTCCGCACCGAGACGTACAGGAAGACATGAACGGGATTCTGTGAAACAATACCAGCGAGGGTCTAGATGGGTTAGGTTAGGTTATATTACGATATAGACGTATATAATGTGCCCACCGAGAAGTAGGGGCCGACCCGCCAGGAATATTGGAAAATACTACATCCGAGATGTTAGGATCCCTTAGTTTAGGATATATAAATTTATAGACGTATATAATGTCCGCACCGAGACGTACGGGAAGACATGAACGGGATTCTGTGAAACATTACCAGCGAGGGTCTAGGTGGGTTAGGTTAGGTTATATTACGTTATAGACGTATATAATGATCACACCGAGCAGTAGGGGCCGACCGGCCAGGAATGTTGGAAAATACTACATCCGAGATGTTAGGTTCCCGTAGGTTAGGATATATAACGTTATAGACGTATATAATGTCCCCACCGAGAAGTACGGGCAGACACGACCGGGATTTTGTAAAACATTACCAGCGAGGGTCTAGATGGGTTAGGTTAGGTTATATTACGACATAGACGTATATAATGTGCCCACCGAGAAGTAGGGGCCGACCCGCCAGGAATGTTGGAAAATACTACATCCGAGATGTTAGGTTCCCTTAGCTTAGTATATATAACATTATAGACGTATATAATGTACCCACCGAGAAGTACGGGCAGACACGACCGGGATTTTGTAAAACATTACCAGCGACGGTCTAGATGGGTTAGGTAAGGTTATATTACGATATAGACGTATATAATGTGCCCACCGAGAAGTAGGGGCCGACCCGCCAGGAATGTTGAAAAATACTACATCCGAGATGTTAGGTTCCCTTAGGTTAGTATATATAACGTTATAGACGTATATAATGTCCCCACCGAGAAGTACGGGCAGACACGTCCGGGATTTTGTAAAACATTACCAGCGAGGGTCTAGATGGGTTAGGTTAGGTTATATTACGATATAGACGTATATAGTGTGCCCACCGAGAAGTAGGGGCCTACCCGCCAGGAATGTTGGAAAATACTACATCCGAGGTGTTAGGTTCCCTTAGGTTAGAATATATAAATTTATAGACGTATATAATGTCCGCACCGAGACGTACAGGAAGACATGAACGGGATTCTGTGAAACAATACCAGCGAGGGTCTAGGTGGGTTAGGTTAGGTTATATTACGTTATAGACGTATATAATGATCCCACCGAGAAGTAGGGGCCGACCCGCCAGGAATGTTGGAAAATACTACATACGAGATGTTAGATTCCCTTAGGTTAGGACATATAACGTTATAGACGTATATAATGTCCGCACCGAGACGTACGGGACGACACGACCTAGATTTTGTAAAACATTCCCAGCTAGGGGCTAGATGTGTTAGGTTAGTTTATATTACGATATAGACGTATATAATGTGCCCACCGAGAAGTAGGGGCCGACCCGCCAGGAATGTTGGAAAATACTACATCCGAGATGTTAAGTTCCCTAAGGTTAGGATATATAAATTTATAGACATATATAATGTCCGCACCGAGACGTACAGGACGACATCAACGGGATTCTGTGAAACATTACCAGCGAGGGTCTAGGTGGGTTAGGTTAGGTTATATTACGTTATAGACGTATATAATGATCCCACCGAGAAGTAGGGGCCGACCCGCCAGGAATATTGGAAAATACTACATACGAGATGTTAGGTTCCCTTAGGTTAGGATATATAAATTTATAGACGTATATAATGTCCGGACAGAGACGTACAGGAAGACATGAACGGGATTCTGTGAAACAATACCAGCGAGGGTCTAGGTGGGTTAGGTTAGGTTATATTACGTTATAGACGTATATAATGATCACACCGAGCAGTAGGGGCCGACCGGCCAGGAATGTTGGAAAATACTACATCCGAGATGTTAGGTTCCCGTAGGTTAGGATATATAACGTTATAGACGTATATAATGTCCCCACCGAGAAGTACGGGCAGACACGACCGGGATTTTGTAAAACATTACCAGCGAGGGTCTAGATGGGTTAGGTTAGGTTATATTACGATATAGACGTATATAATGTGCCCACCGAGAAGTAGGGGCCGACCCGCCAGGAATATTGGAAAATACTACATCTGAGATGTTAGGTTTCCCTAGGTTAGGATATATAACGTTATAGACGTATATAATGTCCCCACGGCAAAGTACGGGCCGACACGACCGGGATTTTGTAAAACATTACCAGCGAGGGTCTAGATGGGTTAGGTTAGGTTATATTACGATATAGACGTATATAGTGTGCCCACCGAGAAGTAGGGGCCGACCCGCCAGGAATGTTGGAAAATACTACATCCGAGGTGTTAGGTTCCCTTAGGTTAGAATATATAAATTTATAGACGTATATAATGTCCGCACCGAGACGTACAGGAAGACATGAACGGGATTCTGTGAAACAATACCAGCGAGGGTCTAGGTGGCTTAGGTTAGGTTATATTACGTTATAGACGTATATAATGATCTCACCGAGAAGTAGGGGCCGACCCGCCAGGAATGTTGGAAAATACTACATACGAGATGTTAGGTTCCCTTAGGTTAGGATATATAACGTTATAGACGTATATAATGTCCCCACCCAGAAGTACGGGCAGACGCGAACGGGATTTTGTAAAACATTACCAGCGAAGGTCTAGATGTGTTAGGTTAGGTTATATTACGATATAGACGTATATAATGTGCCCACCGAGAAGTAGGGGCCGACCCGCCAGGAATGTTGGAAAATACTACATCCGAGATGTTAAGTTCCCTAAGGTTAGGATATATAAATTTATAGACATATATAATGTCCGCACCGAGACGTACAGGAAGACATCAAAGGGATTCTGTGAAACATTACCAGCGAGGGTCTAGGTGGGTTAGGTTAGGTTATATTACGTTATAGACGTATATAATGATCCCACCGAGAAGTAGGGGCCGACCCGCCAGGAATATTGGAAAATACTACATACGAGATGTTAGGTTCCCTTAGGTTAGGATATATAAATTTATAGACGTATATAATGTCCGGACAGAGACGTACAGGAAGACATGAACGGGATTCTGTGAAACAATACCAGCGAGGGTCTAGGTGGGTTAGGTTAGGTTATATTACGTTATAGACGTATATAATGATCACACCGAGCAGTAGGGGCCGACCGGCCAGGAATGTTGGAAAATACTACATCCGAGATGTTAGGTTCCCGTGGGTTAGGATATATAACGTTATAGACGTATATAATGTCCCCACCGAGAAGTACGGGCAGACACGACCGCGATTTTGTAAAACATTACCAGCGAGGGTCTAGATGGGTTAGGTTAGGTTATATTACGATATAGACGTATATAATGTGCCCACCGAGAAGTAGGGGCCGACCCGCGAGGAATGTTGGAAAATACTACATCCGAGATGTTAGGTTCCCTTAGGTTAGTATATATAACATTATAGACGTATATAATGTCCGCACCGAGACGTACAGGAAGACATGAACGGGATTCTGTGAAACAATACCAGCGAGGGTCTAGATGGGTTAGGTTAGGTTATATTACGATATAGACGTATATAATGTGCCCACCGAGAAGTAGGGACCGACCCGCCAGGAATATTGGAAAATACTACATCCGAGATGTTAGGATCCCTTAGTTTAGGATATATAAATTTATAGACGTATATAATGTCCGCACCGAGACGTACGGGAAGACATGAACGGGATTCTGTGAAACATTACCAGCGCGGGTCTAGGTGGGTTAGGTTAGGTTATATTACGTTATAGACGTATATAATGATCACACCGAGCAGTAGGGGCCGACCGGCCAGGAATGTTGGAAAATACTACATCCGAGATGTTAGGTTCCCGTAGGTTAGGATATATAACGTTATAGACGTATATAATGTCCCCACCGAGAAGTACGGGCAGACACGACCGGGATTTTGTAAAACATTACCAGCGAGGGTCTAGATGGGTTAGGTTAGGTTATATTACGATATAGACGTATATAATGTGCCCACCGAGAAGTAGGGGCCGACCCGCCAGGAATGTTGGAAAATACTACATCCGAGATGTTAGGTTCCCTTAGCTTAGTATATATAACATTATAGACGTATATAATGTCCCCACCGAGAAGTACGGGCAGACACGACCGCGATTTTGTAAAACATTACCAGCGAGGGTCTAGATGGGTTAGGTTAGGTTATATTACGATATAGACGTATATAATGTGCCCACCGAGAAGTAGGGGCCGACCCGCCAGGAATATTGGAAAATACTACATCCGAGATGTTAGGATCCCTTAGTTTAGGATATATAAATTTATAGACGTATATAATGTCCGCACCGAGACGTACGGGAAGACATGAACGGGATTCTGTGAAACATTACCAGCGAGGGTCTAGGTGGGTTAGGTTAGGTTATATTACGTTATAGACGTATATAATGATCACACCGAGCAGTAGGGGCCGACCGGCCAGGAATGTTGGAAAATACTACATCCGAGATGTTAGGTTCCCGTAGGTTAGGATATATAACGTTATAGACGTATATAATGTCCCCACCGAGAAGTACGGGCAGACACGACCGGGATTTTGTAAAACATTACCAGCGAGGGTCTAGATGGGTTAGGTTAGGTTATATTACGACATAGACGTATATAATGTGCCCACCGAGAAGTAGGGGCCGACCCGCCAGGAATGTTGGAAAATACTACATCCGAGATGTTAGGTTCCCTTAGCTTAGTATATATAACATTATAGACGTATATAATGTACCCACCGAGAAGTACGGGCAGACACGACCGGGATTTTGTAAAACATTACCAGCGACGGTCTAGATGGGTTAGGTAAGGTTATATTACGATATAGACGTATATAATGTGCCCACCGAGAAGTAGGGGCCGACCCGCCAGGAATGTTGAAAAATACTACATCCGAGATGTTAGGTTCCCTTAGGTTAGTATATATAACGTTATAGACGTATATAATGTCCCCACCGAGAAGTACGGGCAGACACGTCCGGGATTTTGTAAAACATTACCAGCGAGGGTCTAGATGGGTTAGGTTAGGTTATATTACGATATAGACGTATATAGTGTGCCCACCGAGAAGTAGGGGCCGACCCGCCAGGAATGTTGGAAAATACTACATCCGAGATGTTAAGTTCCCTAAGGTTAGGATATATAAATTTATAGACATATATAATGTCCGCACCGAGACGTAGAGGACGACATCAACGGGATTCTGTGAAACATTACCAGCGAGGGTCTAGGTGGGTTAGGTTAGGTTATATTACGTTATAGACGTATATAATGATCCCACCGAGAAGTAGGGGCCGACCCGCCAGGAATATTGGAAAATACTACATACGAGATGTTAGGTTCCCTTAGGTTAGGATATATAAATTTATAGACGTATATAATGTCCGGACAGAGACGTACAGGAAGACATGAACGGGATTCTGTGAAACAATACCAGCGAGGGTCTAGGTGGGTTAGGTTAGGTTATATTACGTTATAGACGTATATAATGATCACACCGAGCAGTAGGGACCGACCGGCCAGGAATGTTGGAAAATACTACATCCGAGATGTTAGGTTCCCGTAGGTTAGGATATATAACGTTATAGACGTATATAATGTCCCCACCGAGAAGTACGGGCAGACACGACCGGGATTTTGTAAAACATTACCAGCGAGGGTCTAGATGGGTTAGGTTAGGTTATATTACGATATAGACGTATATAATGTGCCCACCGAGAAGTAGGGGCCGACCCGCCAGGAATATTGGAAAATACTACATCTGAGATGTTAGGTTTCCCTAGGTTAGGATATATAACGTTATAGACGTATATAATGTCCCCACGGCAAAGTACGGGCCGACACGACCGGGATTTTGTAAAACATTACCAGCGAGGGTCTAGGTGGGTTAGGTTAGGTTATATTACGTTATAGACGTATATAATGTTCCCACCGAGAAGTAGGGGCCGACCCGCCTGGAATGTTGGAAAAAACTACATCCGAGATGTTAGGTTCCCTTAGGTTAGGATATATAACGCTATAGACGTATATAATGTCCCCACGGCAAAGTACGGGCCGACACGACCGGGATTTTGTAAAACATTACCAGCGAGGGTCTAGATGGGTTAGGTTAGGTTATATTACGATATAGACGTATATAATGTGCCCACCGTGAAGTAGGGGCCGACCCGCCAGGAATGTTGGAAAATCCTACATCCGAGATGTTAGGTTCCCTTAGGTTAGTATATATAACGTTATAGACGTATATAATGTCCCCACCGAGAAGTACGGGCAGACACGACCGGGATTTTGTAAAACATTCCCAGCTAGGGGCTAGATGTGTTAGGTTAGGTTATATTACGTTATAGACGTATATAATGATCCCAGCGAGAAGTAGGGGCCGACCCGCCAGGAGTGTTGGAAAATACTACATCAGAGATGTTAGGTTCCCTCAGGATAGGATATATAAAGTTATAGACGTATATGAGGTCCCCACGGAAAAGTACGGACCGACACGACCGGGATTCTGTGAAACATTACCAGCGAGGGTCTAGGTGGGTTAGGTTAGGTTATATTACGTTATAGACGTATATAATGATCCCACCGAGAAGTAGGGGCCGACCCGCCAGGAGTGTTGGAAAATACTACATCAGAGATGTTAGGTTCCCTCAGGATGGGATATATAAAGTTATAGACGTATATGAGGTCCCCACGGAAAAGTACGGACCGACACGACCGGGATTTTGTAAAACATTACCAGCGAGGGTCTAGATGGGTTAGGTTAGGTTATATTACGATATAGACGTATATAGTGTGCCCACCGAGAAGTAGGGGCCGACCCGCCAGGAATGTTGGAAAATACTAGATCCGAGATGTTAGGTTCCCTTAGGTTAGGATATATAAATTTATAGACGTATATAATGTCCGCACCGAGACGTACAGGCAGACACGACCGGGATTTTGTAAAACATTACCAGCGAGGGTCTAGATGGGTTAGGTTAGGTTATATTACGATATAGACCTATATAATGTGCCCACCGAGAAGTAGGGGCCGACACGCCAGGAATGTTGGAAAATACTACATCCGAGATGTTAGGTTCACTTAGGTTAGGACATATAACGTTATAGACGTATATAATGTCCGCACCGAGACGTACGGGACGACACGACCGGGATTTTGTAAAACATTCCCAGCTAGGGGCTAGATGTGTTAGGTTAGTTTATATTACGTTATAGACGTATATAATGATCCCACCGAGAAGTAGGGGCCGTCCCGCCAGGAATGTTGGAAAATACTACATCCGAGATGTTAGGTTCCCTTAGGTTCGGATATATAACGTTATAGACGTATATAATGTCCCCACCGAGAAGTACGGGCAGACACGACCGGGATTTTGTAAAACATTACCAGCGAGGGTCTAGATGGGTTAGGTTAGGTTATATTACGATATAGACCTATATAATGTGCCCACCGAGAAGTAGGGGCCGACCCGCCAGGAATGTTGGAAAATACTACATCCGAGGTGTTAGGTTCCCTTAGGTTAGAATATATAAATTTATAGACGTATATAATGTCCGCACCGAGACGTACAGGAAGACATGAACGGGATTCTGTGAAACAATACCAGCGAGGGTCTAGGTGGGTTAGGTTAGGTTATATTACGTTATAGACGTATATAATGATCCCACCGAGAAGTAGGGGCCGACCCGCCAGGAATGTTGGAAAATACTACATACGAGATGTTAGATTCCCTTAGGTTAGGACATATAACGTTATAGACGTATATAATGTCCGCACCGAGACGTACGGGACGACACGACCTAGATTTTGTAAAACATTCCCAGCTAGGGGCTAGATGTGTTAGGTTAGTTTATATTACGATATAGACGTATATAATGTGCCCACCGAGAAGTAGGGGCCGACCCGCCAGGAATGTTGGAAAATACTACATCCGAGATGTTAAGTTCCCTAAGGTTAGGATATATAAATTTATAGACATATATAATGTCCGCACCGAGACGTACAGGACGACATCAACGGGATTCTGTGAAACATTACCAGCGAGGGTCTAGGTGGGTTAGGTTAGGTTATATTACGTTATAGACGTATATAATGATCCCACCGAGAAGTAGGGGCCGACCCGCCAGGAATATTGGAAAATACTACATACGAGATGTTAGGTTCCCTTAGGTTAGGATATATAAATTTATAGACGTATATAATGTCCGGACAGAGACGTACAGGAAGACATGAACGGGATTCTGTGAAACAATACCAGCGAGGGTCTAGGTGGGTTAGGTTAGGTTATATTACGTTATAGACGTATATAATGATCACACCGAGCAGTAGGGGCCGACCGGCCAGGAATGTTGGAAAATACTACATCCGAGATGTTAGGTTCCCGTAGGTTAGGATATATAACGTTATAGACGTATATAATGTCCCCACCGAGAAGTACGGGCAGACACGACCGGGATTTTGTAAAACATTACCAGCGAGGGTCTAGATGGGTTAGGTTAGGTTATATTACGATATAGACGTATATAATGTGCCCACCGAGAAGTAGGGGCCGACCCGCCAGGAATATTGGAAAATACTACATCTGAGATGTTAGGTTTCCCTAGGTTAGGATATATAACGTTATAGACGTATATAATGTCCCCACGGCAAAGTACGGGCCGACACGACCGGGATTTTGTAAAACATTACCAGCGAGGGTCTAGGTGGGTTAGGTTAGGTTATATTACGTTATAGACGTATATAATGTTCCCACCGAGAAGTAGGGGCCGACCCGCCTGGAATGTTGGAAAAAACTACATCCGAGATGTTAGGTTCCCTTAGGTTAGGATATATAACGCTATAGACGTATATAATGTCCCCACGGCAAAGTACGGGCCGACACGACCGGGATTTTGTAAAACATTACCAGCGAGGGTCTAGATGGATTAGGTTCGGTTATATTACGATATAGACGTATATAATGTGCCCACCGAGAAGTAGGGGCCGACCCGCCAGGAATGTTGGAAAATCCTACATCCGAGATGTTAGGTTCCCTTAGGTTAGTATATATAACGTTATAGACGTATATAATGTCCCCACCGAGAAGTACGGGCAGACACGACCGGGATTTTGTAAAACATTCCCAGCTAGGGGCTAGATGTGTTAGGTTAGGTTATATTACGTTATAGACGTATATAATGATCCCAGCGAGAAGTAGGGGCCGACCCGCCAGGAGTGTTGGAAAATACTACATCAGAGATGTTAGGTTCCCTCAGGATAGGATATATAAAGTTATAGACGTATATGAGGTCCCCACGGAAAAGTACGGACCGACACGACCGGGATTCTGTGAAACATTACCAGCGAGGGTCTAGGTGGGTTAGGTTAGGTTATATTACGTTATAGACGTATATAATGATCCCACCGAGAAGTAGGGGCCGACCCGCCAGGAATATTGGAAAATACTACATACGAGATGTTAGGTTCCCTTAGGTTAGGATATATAAATTTATAGACGTATATAATGTCCGGACAGAGACGTACAGGAAGACATGAACGGGATTCTGTGAAACAATACCAGCGAGGGTCTAGGTGGGTTAGGTTAGGTTATATTACGTTATAGACGTATATAATGATCACACCGAGCAGTAGGGGCCGACCGGCCAGGAATGTTGGAAAATACTACATCCGAGATGTTAGGTTCCCGTAGGTTAGGATATATAACGTTATAGACGTATATAATGTCCCCACCGAGAAGTACGGGCAGACACGACCGGGATTTTGTAAAACATTACCAGCGAGGGTCTAGATGGGTTAGGTTAGGTTATATTACGATATAGACGTATATAATGTGCCCACCGAGAAGTAGGGGCCGACCCGCCAGGAATATTGGAAAATACTACATCCGAGATGTTAGGTTCCCCTAGGTTAGGATATATAACGTTATAGACGTATATAATGTCCCCACGGCAAAGTACGGGCCGACACGACCGGGATTTTGTAAAACATTACCAGCGAGGGTCTAGGTGGGTTAGGTTAGGTTATATTACGTTATAGACGTATATAATGTTCCCACCGAGAAGTAGGGGCCGACCCGCCTGGAATGTTGGAAAAAACTACATCCGAGATGTTAGGTTCCCTTAGGTTAGGATATATAACGCTATAGACGTATATAATGTCCCCACGGCAAAGTACGGGCCGACACGACCGGGATTTTGTAAAACATTACCAGCGAGGGTCTAGATGGGTTAGGTTAGGTTATATTACGATATAGACGTATATAATGTGCCCACCGAGAAGTAGGGGCCGACCCGCCAGGAATGTTGGAAAATCCTACATCCGAGATGTTAGGTTCCCTTAGGTTAGTATATATAACGTTATAGACGTATATAATGTCCCCACCGAGAAGTACGGGCAGACACGACCGGGATTTTGTAAAACATTCCCAGCTAGGGGCTAGATGTGTTAGGTTAGGTTATATTACGTTATAGACGTATATAATGATCCCAGCGAGAAGTAGGGGCCGACCCGCCAGGAGTGTTGGAAAATACTACATCAGAGATGTTAGGTTCCCTCAGGATAGGATATATAAAGTTATAGACGTATATGAGGTCCCCACGGAAAAGTACGGACCGACACGACCGGGATTTTGTAAAACATTACCAGCGAGGGTCTAGATGGGTTAGGTTAGGTTATATTACGATATAGACGTATATAGTGTGCCCACCGAGAAGTAGGGGCCGACCCGCCAGGAATGTTGGAAAATACTAGATCCGAGATGTTAGGTTCCCTTAGGTTAGGATATATAAATTTATAGACGTATATAATGTCCGCACCGAGACGTACAGGAAGACAGGAACGGGATTCTGTGAAACATTACCAGCGAGGGTCTGGATGGGTTAGGTTAGGTTATATTACGTTATAGACGTATATAATGTTCCCACCGAGAAGTAGGGGCCGACCCGCCAGAAATGTTGGAAAATTCTACATCCGAGATGTTAAGTTGCCTTAGGTTAGGATATATAACGTTATAGACGTATATAATGTCCGCACCGAGACGTACGGGACGACACGACCGGGATTCTGTAAAACATTCCTAGCTAGGGGCTAGATGTGTTAGGTTAGGTTATATTACGTTATAGACGTATATAATGATCCCACCGAGAAGTAGGGGCCGACCCGCCAGGAATGTTGGAAAATACTACATCCGAGATGTTAGGTTCCCTTAGGTTCGGATATATAACGTTATAGACGTATATAATGTCCCCACCGAGAAGTACGGGCAGACACGACCGGGATTTTGTAAAACATTACCAGCGAGGGTCTAGATGGGTTAGGTTAGGTTATATTACGATATAGACCTATATAATGTGCCCACCGAGAAGTAGGGGCCGACACGCCAGGAATGTTGGAAAATACTACATCCGAGATGTTAGGTTCACTTAGGTTAGGACATATAACGTTATAGACGTATATAATGTCCGCACCGAGACGTACGGGACGACACGACCGGGATTTTGTAAAACATTCCCAGCTAGGGGCTAGATGTGTTAGGTTAGTTTATATTACGTTATAGACGTATATAATGATCCCACCGAGAAGTAGGGGCCGTCCCGCCAGGAATGTTGGAAAATACTACATCCGAGATGTTAGGTTCCCTTAGGTTAGGATATATAAATTTATAGACGTATATAATGTCCGCACCGAGACGTACAGGAAGACAGGAACGGGATTCTGTGAAACATTACCAGCGAGGGTCTAGGTGGGTTAGGTTAGGTTATATTACGTTATAGACGTATATAATGTTCCCACCGAGAAGTAGGGCCGACCCGCCAGAAATGTTGGAAAATTCTACATCCGAGATGTTAAGTTGCCTTAGGTTAGGATATATAACGTTATAGACGTATATAATGTCCGCACTGAGACGTACGGGGCGACACGACCGGGATTCTGTAAAACATTCCCAGCTAGGGGCTAGATGTGTTAGGTTAGGTTATATTACGCTATAGACGTATATAATGTGCCCACCGAGATGTAGGGGCCGTCCCGCCAGAAATATTGGAAAATACTACATCCGAGATGTTAAGTTGCCTTAGGTTAGGATATATAAATTGATAGACGTATATAATGTCCGCACCGAGACGTACGGGCCGACACGACCGGGATTTTGTAAAACATTACCAGCGAGGGTCTAGATGGGTTAGGTTAGGTTATATTACGATATAGACGTATATAGTGTGCCCACCGAGAAGTAGGGGCCGACCAGCCAGGAATGTTGGAAAATACTACATCCGAGATCTTAGGTTCCCTTAGGTTAGGATATATAAATTTATAGACGTATATAATGTCCGCACCGAGACGTACAGGAAGACAGGAACGGGATTCTGTGAAACATTACCAGCGAGGGTCTAGGTGGGTTAGGTTAGGTTATATTACGTTATAGACGTATATAATGTTCGCACCGAGATGTAGGGGCCGACCCGCCAGAAATGTTGGAAAATTCTACATCCGAGATGTTAAGTTGCCTTAGGTTAGGATACATAACGTTATAGACGTATATAATGTCCGCACCGAGACGTACGGGACGACACGACCGGGATTCTGTAAAACATTCCCAGCTAGGGGCTAGATGTGTTAGGTTAGGTTATATTACGTTATAGACGTATATAATGATCCCACAGAGAAGTAGGGGCCGACCCGCCCGGAATGTTGGAAAATACTACATCCGAGATGCTAGGTTCCCTTAGGTTAGGATATATAACGTTATAGACGTATATAATGTCCTCACCGACATGTACGGGCCGACACGACCGGGATTTTGTAAAACATTACCAGCGAGGGTCTAGATGGCTTAGGTTAGGTTATATTACGATATAGACCTATATAATGTGCCCACCGAGAAGTAGGGGCCGACCCGCCAGGAATGTTGGAAAATACTACATCCGAGATGTTAGGTTCACTTAGGTTAGGACATATAACGTTATAGACGCATATAATGTCCGCACCGAGACGTACGGGACGGCACGACCGGGATTCTGTAAAACATTCCCAGCTAGGGGCTAGATGTGTTAGGTTAGTTTATATTACGTTATAGACGTATATAATGATCCCACCGAGAAGTAGGGGCCGTCCCGCCAGGAATGTTGGAAAATACTACATCCGAGACGTTAAGTTGCCTTAGGTTAGGATATATAACGTTATAGACGTATATAATGTCCGCACCGAGACGTACGGGACGACACGACCGGGATTCTGTAAAACATTCCCAGCTAGGGGCTAGATGTGTTAGGTTAGGTTATATTACGTTATAGACGTATATAATGATCCCACCGAGAAGTAGGGGCCGACCCGCCAGGAATGTTGGAAAATACTACATCCGAGATGTTAGGTTCCCTTAGGTTCGGATATATAAGGTTATAGAGGTATATAATGTCCCCACCGAGAAGTACGGACCGACACGACCGGGATTTTGTAAAACATTACCAGCGAGGGTCTAGATGGGTTAGGTTAGGTTATATTACGATATACACCTATATAATGTGCCCACCGAGAAGTAGGGGCCGACCCGCCAGGAATGTTGGGAAATACTACATCCGAGATGTTAGGTTCACTTAGGTTAGGACATATAACGTTATAGACGTATATAATGTCCGCACCGAGACGTATGGGACGACACGACCGGGATTCTGTAAAACATTCCCAGCTAGGGGCTAGATGTGTTAGGTTAGTTTATATTACGTTATAGACGTATATAATGATCCCACCGAGAAGTAGGGGCCGACCCGCCAGAAATGTTGGAAAATTCTACATCCGAGATGTTAAGTTGCCTTAGGTTAGGATATATAAAGTTATAGACGTATATAATGTCCGCACCGAGACTTACGGGACGACACGACCGGGATTCTGAAAAACATTCCCAGCTAGGGGCTAGATGTGTTAGGTTAGGTTATATTACGTTATAGACGTATATAATGATCCCACCGAGAAGTAGGGGCCGACCCGCCAGGAATGTTGGAAAATACTACATCCGAGATGTTAAGTTGCCTTAGGTTAGGATATATAACGTTATAGACGTATATAATGTCCGCACCGAGACGTACGGGACGACACGACCGGGATTCTGTAAAACATTCATACCTAGGGGCTAGATGTGTTAGGTTAGGTTATATTACGTTATAGACGTATATAATGATCCCACCGAGAAGTAGGGGCCGACCCGCCAGGAATGTTGGAAAATACTACATCCGAGATGTTAGGTTCCCTTAGGTTCGGATATATAACGTTATAGACGTATATAATGTCCCCACCGAGAAGTACGGGCAGACACGACCGGGATTTTGTAAAACATTACCAGCGGGGGTCTAGATGGGTTAGGTTAGGTTATATTACGATATAGACCTATATAATGTGCCCACCGAGAAGTAGGGGCCGACACGCCAGGAATGTTGGAAAATACTACATCCGAGGTGTTAGGTTCACTTAGGTTAGGACATATAACGTTATAGACGCATATAATGTCCGCACCGAGACGTACGGGACGGCGCGACCGGGATTCTGTAAAATATTCCCAGCTAGGGGCTAGATGTGTTAGGTTAGTTTATATTACGTTATAGACGTATATAATGATCCCACCGAGAAGTAGGGGCCGTCCCGCCAGGAATGTTGGAAAATACTACATCCGAGACGTTAAGTTGCCTTAGGTTAGAATATATAACGTTATAGACGTATATAATGTCCGCACCGAGACGTACGGGACGACACGACCGGCATTCTGAAAAACATTCCCAGCTAGGGGCTAGATGTGTTAGGTTAGGTTATATTACGTTATAGACGTATATAATGATCCCAGCGAGAAGTAGGGGCCGACCCGCCAGGAATGTTGGAAAATACTACATCCGAGATGTTAGGTTCCCTCAGGATAGGATATATAAAGTTATAGACGTATATGAGGTCCCCACGGAAAAGTACGGACCGACACGACCGGGATTTTGTAAAACATTACCAGCGAGGGTCTAGATGGGTTAGGTTAGGTTATATTACGATATAAACGTATATAATGTGCCCACCGAGAAGTAGGAGCCGACCCGCCAGGAATGTTGGAAAATACTACATCCGAGATGTTAAGTTGCCTTAGATTAGGGTAAATAAATTTATAGACGTATTTAATGTCCGCACCGAGACGTACGGGAAGACATGAACGGGATTATGTGAAACATTACCAGCGAGGGTCTAGGTGGGTTAGGTTAGGTTATATTACGTTATAGACGTATATAATGTTCCCACCGAGAAGTAGGGACCGACCCGCCAGGAATGTTGGAAAATACTGCATCCGAGATGTTAGGTTCACTTAGGTTAGGACATATAACGTTATAGACGTATATAATGTCCGCACCGAGACGTACGGGACGACACGACCGGGATTCTGTAAAACATTCCCAGCTAGGAGCTAGATGTGTTAGGTTAGCTTATATTACGTTATAGACGTATATAATGATCCCACCGAGAAGTAGGGGCCGACCCGCCAGGAATGTTGGAAAATACTACATCCGAGATGCTAGGTTCCCTTAGGTTAGGATATATAACGTTATAGACGTATATAATGTCCTCACCGACATGTACGGGCCGACACGACCGGGATTTTGTAAAACATTACCAGCGAGGGTCTAGATGGGTTAGGTTAGGTTATATTACGATATAGACGTATATAATATGCCCACCGAGATGTAGGGGCCGACCCGTCAGGAATGTTGGAAAATACTACATCCGAGATGTTAAGTTGCCTTAGGTTAGGATATATAAATTGATAGACGTATATAATGTCCGCACCGAGACGTACGGGAAGACATGAACGGGATTCTGTGAAACATTACCAGCGAGGGTCTAGGTGGGTTAGGTTAGGTTATATTACGTTATAGACGTATATAATGTTCCCACCGAGAAGTAGGGGCCGACCCGCCAGAAATGTTGGGAAATTCTACATCCGAGAAGTTAAGTTGCCTTAGGTTAGGATATATAAATTTATAGACGTATATAATGTCCGCACCGAGACGTACAGGAAGACAGGAACGGGATTCTGTGAAACATTACCAGCGAGGGTCTGGATGGGTTAGGTTAGGTTATATTACGTTATAGACGTATATAATGTTCCCACCGAGAAGTAGGGGCCGACCCGCCAGAAATGTTGGAAAATTCTACATCCGAGATGTTAAGTTGCCTTAGGTTAGGATATATAACGTTATAGACGTATATAATGTCCGCACCGTACGTACGGGACGACACGACCGGGATTCTGTAAAACATTCCTAGCTAGGGGCTAGATGTGTTAGGTTAGGTTATATTACGTTATAGACGTATATAATGATCCCACCGAGAAGTAGGGGCCGTCCCGCCAGGAATGTTGGAAAATACTACATCCGAGACGTTAAGTTGCCTTAGGTTAGGATATATAACGTTATAGACGTATATAATGTCCGCACCGAGACGTACGGGACGACACGACCGGGATTCTGTAAAACATTCCCAGCTAGGGGCTAGATGTGTTAGGTTAGGTTATATTACGTTATAGACGTATATAATGATCCCACCGAGAAGTAGGGGCCGACCCGCCAGGAATGTTGGAAAATACTACATCCGAGATGTTAGGTTCCCTTAGGTTCGGATATATAAGGTTATAGAGGTATATAATGTCCCCACCGAGAAGTACGGACCGACACGACCGGGATTTTGTAAAACATTACCAGCGAGGGTCTAGATGGGTTAGGTTAGGTTATATTACGATATACACCTATATAATGTGCCCACCGAGAAGTAGGGGCCGACCCGCCAGGAATGTTGGGAAATACTACATCCGAGATGTTAGGTTCACTTAGGTTAGGACATATAACGTTATAGACGTATATAATGTCCGCACCCAGACGTATGGGACGACACGACCGGGATTCTGTAAAACATTCCCAGCTAGGGGCTAGATGTGTTAGGTTAGTTTATATTACGTTATAGACGTATATAATGATCCCACCGAGAAGTAGGGGCCGACCCGCCAGAAATGTTGGAAAATTCTACATCCGAGACGTTAAGTTGCCTTAGGTTAGGATATATAAAGTTATAGACGTATATAATGTCCGCACCGAGACTTACGGGACGACACGACCGGGATTCTGAAAAACATTCCCAGCTAGGGGCTAGATGTGTTAGGTTAGGTTATATTACGTTATAGACGTATATAATGATCCCACCGAGAAGTAGGGGCCGACCCGCCAGGAATGTTGGAAAATACTACATCCGAGATGTTAAGTTGCCTTAGGTTAGGATATATAACGTTATAGACGTATATAATGTCCGCACCGAGACGTACGGGACGACACGACCGGGATTCTGTAAAACATTCATACCTAGGGGCTAGATGTGTTAGGTTAGGTTATATTACGTTATAGACGTATATAATGATCCCACCGAGAAGTAGGGGCCGACCCGCCAGGAATGTTGGAAAATACTACATCCGAGATGTTAGGTTCCCTTAGGTTCGGATATATAACGTTATAGACGTATATAATGTCCCCACCGAGAAGTACGGGCAGACACGACCGGGATTTTGTAAAACATTACCAGCGGGGGTCTAGATGGGTTAGGTTAGGTTATATTACGATATAGACCTATATAATGTGCCCACCGAGAAGTAGGGGCCGACACGCCAGGAATGATGGAAAATACTACATCCGAGATGTTAGGTTCACTTAGGTTAGGACATATAACGTTATAGACGTATATAATGTCCGCACCGAGACCTACGGGAAGACATGAACGGGATTCTGTGAAACATTACCAGCGAGGGTCTAGGTGGGTTAGGTTAGGTTATATTACGTTATAGAGGTATATATTGTTCCCACCGAGAAGGAGGGGCCGACCCGCCAGAAATGTTGGAAAATTCTACATCCGAGATGTTAAGTTGCCTTAGGTTAGGATATATAAATTTATAGACGTATATAATGTCCGCACCGAGACGTACGGGGCGACACGACCGGGATTCTGTAAAACATTCCCAGCTAGGGGCTAGATGTGTTAGGTTAGGTTATATTACGCTATAGACGTATATAATGTGCCCACCGAGATGTAGGGGCCGACCCGCCAGGAATGTTGGAAAATACTACATCCGAGATGTTAAGTTGCCTTAGGTTAGGATATATAAATTGATAGACGTATATAATGTCCGCACCGAGACGTACGGGACGACACGAACGGGATTTTGTAAAACATTACCAGCGAGGGTCTAGATGGCTTAGGTAAGGTTATATTACGATATAGACGTATATAATGTGCCCACCGAGGAGTAGGGGCCGACCCGCCAGGAATGTTGAAAAATACTACATCCGAGATGTTAAGTTGCCTTAGGTTAGGATATATAAATTGATAGACGTATATAATGTTCGCACCGGGACGTACGGGAAGACATGAACGGGATTCTGTGAAACATTACCAGCGAGGATCTAGGTGGGTTAGGTTAGGTTATATTACGTTATAGACGTATATAATGTTCCCACCGAGAAGTAGGGGCCGACCCGCCAGAAATGTTGGAAAATTCTACATCCGAGATGTTAAGTTGCCTTAGGTTAGGATATATAAATTTATATACGTATATAATGTCCGCACCGATACGTACGGGCCGACACGACCGGGATTTTGTAAAACATTACCAGCGAGGGTCTAGATGGGTTAGGTTAGGTTATATTACGATATAGACGTATATAGTGTGCCCACCGAGAAGTAGGGGCCGACCCGCCAGGAATGTTGGAAAATACTACATCCGAGATGTTAGGTTCCCTTAGGTTAGGATATATAAATTTATAGACGTATATAATGTCCGCACCGAGACGTACAGGAAGACAGGAACGGGATTCTGTGAAACATTACCAGCGAGGGTCTAGGTGGGTTAGGTTAGGTTATATTACGTAATAGACGTATATAATGTTCCCACCGAGTAGTAGGGGCCGACCCGCCAGAAATGTTGGAAAATTCTACATCCGAGATGTTAAGTTGCCTTAGGTTAGGATATATAACGTTATAGACGTATATAATGTCCGCACCGAGACGTACGGGGCGACACGACCGGGATTCTGTAAAACATTCCCAGCTAGGGGCTAGATGTGTTAGGTTAGGTTATATTACGCTATAGACGTATATAATGTGCCCACAGAGATGTAGGGGCCGACCCGCCAGGAATGTTGGAAAATTCTACATCCGAGCAGTTAAGTTGCCTTAGGTTAGGATATATAAATTTATAGACGTATATAATGTCCGCACCGAGACGTACGGGCCGACACGATCGGGATTTTGTAAAACATTACCAGCGAGGGTCTAGATGGCTTAGGTTAGGTTATATTACGATATAGACGTATATAATGTGCCCACCGAGAAGTAGGGGCCGACCCGCCAGGAATGTTGAAAAATACTACATCCGAGATGTTAAGTTGCCTTAGGTTAGGATATATAAATTGATAGACGTATATAATGTCCGCACCGAGACGTACGAGAAGACACGACCGGGATTCTGTAAAACATTCCCAGCTAGGGGCTAGATGTGTTAGGTTAGTTTATATTACGTTATAGACGTATATAATGATCCCACCGAGAAGTAGGGGCCGTCCCGCCAGGAATGTTGGAAAATACTACATCCGAGATGTTAAGTTGCCTTAGGTTAGAATATATAACGTTATAGACGTATATAATGTCCGCACCGAGACGAAGGGGACGACACGACCGGGATTCTGAAAAACATTCCCAGCTAGGGGCTAGATGTGTTAGGTTAGGTTATATTACGTTATAGACGTATATAATGATCCCAGCGAGAAGTAGGGGCCGACCCGCCAGGAATGTTGGAAAATACTACATCCGAGATGCTAGGTTCCCTCAGGATAGGATATATAAAGTTATAGACGTATATGAGGTCCCCACGGAAAAGTACGGACCGACACGACCGGGATTTTGTAAAACATTACCAGCGAGGGACTAGATGGGTTAGGTTAGGTGATATTACGATATAAACGTATATAATGTGCCCACCGAGAAGTAGGAGCCGACTCGCCAGGAATGTTGGAAAATACTACATCCGAGATGTTAAGTTGCCTTAGGTTTGGATATATAAATTTATAGACGTATTTAATGTCCGCACCGAGACGTACGGGAAGACATGAACGGGATAATGTGAAACATTACCAGCGAGGGTCTAGGTGGGTTAGGTTAGGTTATATTACGTTATAGACGTATATAATGTTCCCACCGAGAAGTAGAGACCGACCCGCCAGGAATGTTGGAAAATACTACATCCGAGATGTTAGGTTCACTTAGGTTAGGACATATAACGTTATAGACGTATATAATGTCCGCACCGAGACGTACGGGACGACACGACCGGGATTCTGTAAAACATTCCCAGCTAGGGGCTAGATGTGTTAGGTTAGTTTATATTACGTTATAGACGTATATAATGATCCCACCGAGCAGTAGGAGCCGACCCGCCAGGAATGTTGGAAAATACTACATCCGAGATGTTAGGTTCCCTTAGGTTAGGATATATAACTTTATAGACGTATATAATGTCCGCACCGAGACGTACGGGACGACACGAACGGGATTTTGTAAAACATTCCCAGCTAGGGGCTAGATGTGTTACGTTAGGTTATATTACGTTATAGACGTATATAATGATCCCACCGAGAATTGCCGCTGACGCGCCAGGAATGTTGTGAAATACTACATCCGAGATGTTAGGTTCCCTTAGGTTAGGATATATAAATTTATAGACGTATATAATGTCCGCACCGAGACCTACGGGAAGACATGAACGGGATTCTGTGAAACATTACCAGCGAGGGTCTAGGTGGGTTAGGTTAGGTTATATTACGTTATAGAGGTATATATTGTTCCCACCGAGAAGGAGGGGCCGACCCGCCAGAAATCTTGGAAAATTCTACATCCGAGATGTTAAGTTGCCTTAGGTTAGGATATATAAATTTATAGACGTATATAATGTCCGCACCGAGACGTACGGGGCGATACGACCGGGATTCTGTAAAACATTCCCAGCTAGGGGCTAGATGTGTTAGGTTAGGTTATATTACGCTATAGACGTATATAATGTGCCCACCGAGATGTAGGGGCCGACCCGCCAGGAATGTTGGAAAATACTACATCCGAGATGTTAAGTTGCCTTAGGTTAGGATATATAAATTGATAGACGTATATAATGTCCGCACCGAGACGTACGGGACGACACGAACGGGATTTTGTAAAACATTACCAGCGAGGGTCTAGATGGCTTAGGTTAGGTTATATTACGATATAGACGTATATATTGTGCCCACCGAGAAGTAGGGGCCGACCCGCCAGGAATGTTGAAAAATACTACATCCGTGATGTTAAGTTGCCTTAGGTTAGGATATATAAATTGATAGACGTATATAATGTCCGCACCGAGACGTACGGGAAGACATGAACGGGATTCTGTGAAACATTACCAGCGAAGGTCTAGGTGGGTTAGGTTAGGTTATATTACGTTATAGACGTATATAATGTTCCCACCGAGAAGTAGGGACCGACCCGCCAGGAATGTTGGAAAATACTGCATCCGAGATGTTAGGTTCACTAAGGTTAGGACATATAACGTTATAGACGTATATAATGTCCGCACCGAGACGTACGGGACGACACGACCGGGATTCTGTAAAACATTCCCAGCTAGGGGCTAGATGTGTTAGGTTAGCTTATATTACGTTATAGACGTATATAATGATCCCACCGAGAAGTAGGGGCCGACCCGCCAGGAATGTTGGAAAATACTACATCCGAGATGCTAGGTTCCCTTAGGTTAGGATATATAACGTTATAGACGTATATAATGTCCGCACCGAGACGTACGGGACGACACGACCGGGATTCTGTAAAACATTCCCAGCTAGGGGCTAGATGTGTTAGGTTAGCTTATATTACGTTATAGACGTATATAATGATCCCACCGAGAAGTAGGGGCCGACCCGCCAGGAATGTTGGAAAATACTACATCCGAGATGCTAGGTTCCCTTAGGTTAGGATATATAACGTTATAGACGTATATAATGTCCTCACCGACATGTACGCGCCGACACGACCGGGATTTTGTAAAACATTACCAGCGAGGGTCTAGATGGCTTAGGTTAGGTTATATTACGATATAGACGTATATAATGTGCCCACCGAGATGTAGGGGCCGACCCGTCAGGAATGTTGGAAAATACTACATCCGAGATGTTAAGTTGCCTTAGGTTAGGATATATAAATTTATAGACGTATATAATGTCCGCACCGAGACGTACGGACCGACACGACCGGGATTTTGTAAAACATTACCAGCGAGGGTCTAGGTGGGTTAGGTTAGGTTATATTACGTTATAGACGTATATAATGTTCCCACCGAGAAGTAGGGGCCGACCCGCCAGAAATGTTGGAAAATACTACATCCGAGATGTTAAGTTGCCTTAGGTTAGGATATATAAATTGATAGACGTATATAATGTCCGCACCGAGACGTACGGGAAGACATGAACGGGATTCTGTGAAACATTACCAGCGAGGGTCTAGGTGGGTTAGGTTAGGTTATATTACGTTATAGACGTATATAATGTTCCCACCGAGAAGTAGGGGCCGACCCGCCAGAAATGTTGGAAAATTCTACATCCGAGATGTTAAGTTGCCTTAGGTTAGGATATATAACGTTATAGACGTATAAAATGTCCGCACCGAGACGTACGGGGCGACACGACCGGGATTCTGTAAAACATTCCCAGCTAGGGGCTAGATGTGTTAGGTTAGGTTATATTACGCTATAGACGTATATAATGATCCCACCGAGAAGTAGGGGCCGACCCGCCAGGAATGTTGGAAAATACTACATCCGAGATGTTAGGTTCCCTTAGGTTCGAATATATAACGTTATAGACGTATATAATGTCCCCACCGAGAAGTACGGGCAGACACGACCGGGATTTTGTAAAACATTACCAGCGAGGGTCTAGATGGGTTAGGTTAGGTTATATTACGATATAGACCTATATAACGTGCCCACCGAGAAGTAGGGGCCGACCCGCCAGGAATGTTGGAAAATACTACATCCGAGATGTTAGGTTCACTTAGGTTAGGACATATAACGTTATAGACGTATATAATGTCCGCACCGAGACGTACGGGACGACACGACCGGGATTCTGTAAAACATTCCCAGCTAGGGGCTAGATGTGTTAGGTTAGTTTATATTACGTTATAGACGTATATAATGATCCCACCGAGAAGTAGGGGCCGTCCCGCCAGGAATGTTGGAAAATACTACATCCGAGATGTTAAGTTGCCTTAGGTTAGAATATATAACGTTATAGACGTATATAATGTCCGCACCGAGACGAACAGGACGACACGACCGGGATTCTGAAAAACATTCCCAGCTAGGGGCTAGATGTGTTAGGTTAGGTTATATTACGTTATAGACGTATATAATGATCCCAGCGAGAAGTAGGGGCCGACCCGCCAGGAATGTTGGAAAATACTACATCCGAGATGTTAGGTTCCCTCAGGATAGGATATATAAAGTTATAGACGTATATGAGGTCCCCACGGAAAAGTACGGACCGACACGACCGGGATTTTGTAAAACATTACCAGCGAGGGTCTAGATGGGTTAGGTTAGGTTATATTACGATATAAACGTATATAATGTGCCCACCGAGAAGTAGGAGCCGACTCGCCAGGAATGTTGGAAAATACTACATCCGAGATGTTAGGTTCCCTTAGGTTAGGATATATAAATTTATAGACGTATATAATGTCCGCACCGAGACGTACAGGAAGACAGGAACGGGATTTTGTAAAACATTACCAGCGAGGGTCTAGATGGCTTAGGTTAGGTTATATTACGATATAGACCTATATAATGTGCCCACCGAGAAGTAGGGGCCGACCCGCCAGGAATGTTGGAAAATACTACATCCGAGATATTAGTTTCCCTTAGGTTAGGATATATAAATTAATAGACGTATATAATGTCCTCACCGACATGTACGGGCCGACACGACCGGGATTTTGTAAAACATTACCAGCGAGGGTCTAGATGTCTTAGGTTAGGTTATATTACTATATAGACGTATATAATGTGCCCACCGAGATGTAGGGGCCGACCCGCCAGGAATGTTGGAAAATACTACATCCGAGATGTTAAGTTGCCTTAGGTTAGGATATATAAATTGATAGACGTATATAATGTCCGCACCGAGACGTACGGGCCGACACGACCGGGATTTTGTAAAACATTACTAGCGGGGGTCTAGATGGGTTAGGTTAGGTTATATTACGATATAGACGTATATACTGTGCCCACCGAGAAGTAGGGACCGACCCGCCAGGAATGTTGGAAAATACTACATCCGAGATGTTAGGTTCACTTAGGTTAGGACATATAACGTTATAGACGTATATAATGTCCGCACCGAGACGTACGGGCCGACACGACCGGGATTTTGTAAAACATTACCAGCGAGGGTCTAGATGGGTTAGGTTAGGTTACATTACAATATAGACGTATATAATGTGCCCACCGAGAAGTAGGAGCCGACCCGCCAGGAATGTTGAAAAATACTACATCCGAGATGTTAGGTTCTCTTAGGTAAGGATATATAACGTTATAGACGTATATAATGTCCCCTCCGAGAACTACGGGCAGACACGACCGGGATTTTGTAAAACATTACCAGCGATGGTCTAGATGGGTTAGGTTAGGTTATATTACGATATAGACCTATATAATGTGCCCACCGAGAAGTAGGGGCCGACCCGCCAGGAATGTTGGAAAATACTACATCCGAGATATTAGGTTCCCTTAGGTTAGGATATATAAATTAATAGACGTATATAATGTCCGCACCGAGACGTACGGGAAGACATGAACGGGATTCTGTGAAACATTACCAGCGAGGGTCTAGGTGGGTTAGGTTAGGTTATATTACGTTATAGACGTATATAATGTTCCAACCGAGAAGTAGGGGCCGACCCGCCAGGAATGTTGGAAAATACAACATCCGATATGTTAGGTTCCCTCAGGATAGGATATATAAAGTTATAGACGTATATGAGGTCCCCAAGGAAAAGTACGGACCGACACGACCGGGATTTTGTAAAACATTACCAGCGAGGGTCTAGATGGGTTAGGTTAGGTTATATTACGATATAGACGTATATAATGTGCCCACCTAGAAGTAGGGGCCGACCCGCCAGGAATGTTGAAAAATACTACATCCGAGATGTTAAGTTGCCTTAGGTTAGGATATATAAATTGATAGACGTATATAATGTCCGCACCGAGACGTACGGGAAGACATGAACGGGATTCTGTGAAACATTACCAGCGAGGGTCTAGGTGGGTTAGGTTAGGTTATATTACGTTATAGACGTATATAATGATCCCAGCGAGAAGTAGGGGCCGACCCGCCAGGAATGTTGGAAAATACTACATCCGAGATGTTGGGTTCCCTCAGGATAGGATATATAAAGTTATAGACGTATATGAGGTCCCCAAGGAAAAGTACGGACCGACACGACCGGGATTTTGTAAAACATTACCAGCGAGGGTCTAGATGGGTTAGGTTAGGTTATATTACGATATAAACGTATATAATGTGCCCACCGATGAGTAGGAGCCGACCCGCCAGGAATGTTGGAAAATACTACATCCGAGATGTTAGATTCTCTTAGGTTAGGATATATAACGTTATAGACGTATATAATGTCCCCTCCGAGAAGTACGCGCAGACACGACCGGGATTTTGTAAAACATTACCAGCGATGGTCTAGATGGGTTAGGTTAGGTTATATTACGATATAGACCTATATAATGTGCCCACCGAGAAGTAGGGGCCGACCCGCCAGGAATGTTGGAAAATACTACATCCGAGATATTAGGTTCCCTTAGGTTAGGATATATAAATTAATAGACGTATATAATGTCCGCACCGAGACGTACGGGAAGACATGAACGGGATTCTGTGAAACATTACCAGCGAGGGTCTAGGTGGGTTAGGTTAGGTTATATTACGATATAGACGTATATAATGTGCCCACCGAGAAGTAGGGGCCGGCCCGCGAGGAATGTTGGAAAAAAGTACATCCGATATGTTAGGTTCCCTCAGGTTAGGATATATAAAGTTATAGACGTATATGAGGTCCCCACTTGAAAAGTACGGGCCGACACGACCGGGATTTTGTAAAACATTACCAGCGAGGGTCTAGATGGGTTAGGTTAGGTTATATTACGATATAGACGTATATAGTGTGCCCACCTAGAAGTAGGGGCCGACCCGCCAGGAATGTTGGAAAATACTACATCCGAGATGTTAGGTTCTCTTAGGTTAGGGTATATAACGTTATGGACGTATATAATGTCTCCACCGAGAAGTACGGGCAGACACGACCGGGATTTTGTAAAACATTACCAGCGATTGTCTAGATGGGTTAGGTTAGGTTATATTACGGTATAGACCTATATAGTGATCCCACCGAGAAGTGGGGGCCGACCCGCCAGGAATGTTGGAAAATACAACATCCGAGATGTTAGGTTCCCTTAGGTTAGGATATATAACGTTATAGACGTATATAATGTCTCCACCGAGAAGTACGGGCAGACACGACCGGGATTTTGTAAAACATTACCAGCGAGGATCTAGATGGGTTAGGTTAGGTTATATTACGTTATAAACGTATATAATGTGCCCACCGAGAAGTAGGAGCCGACTCGCCAGGAATGTTGGAAAATACTACATCCGAGATGTTAAGTTGCCTTAGGTTAGGATATATAAATTTATAGACGTATTTAATGTCCGCACCGAGACGTACGGGAAGACATGAACGGGATTATGTGAAACATTACCAGCGAGGGTCTAGGTGGGTTAGGTTAGGTTATATTACGTTATGGACGTATATAATGTGCCCACCGAGAAGTAGGGGCCGACCCGCCAGGAATGTTGGAAAATACTACATCCGAGATGTTAAGTTGCCTTAGGTTAGGATATATAAATTGATAGACGTATATAATGTCCGCACCGAGACGTACGGGCCGACACGACCGGGATTCTGTAAAACATTCCCAGCTAGGGGCTAGATGTGTTAGGTTAGTTTATATTACGTTATAGACGTATATAATGATCCCACTGAGAAGTAGGGGCCGTCCCGCCAGGAATGTTGGAAAATACTACATCCGAGATGTTAAGTTGCCTTAGGTTAGAATATATAACGTTATAGACGTATATAATGTCCGCACCGAGACGAACGGGACGACACGACCGGGATTCTGAAAAACATTCCCAGCTAGGGGCTAGATGTGTTAGGTTAGTTTATATTACGTTATAGACGTATATAATGATCCCACCGAGCAGTAGGGACCGACCCGCCAGGAATGTTGGAAAATACTACATCCGAGATGTTAGGTTCACTTAGGTTAGGACATATAACGTTATAGACGTATATAATGTCCGCACCGAGACGTACGGGACGACACGACCGGGATTCTGTAAAACATTCCCAGCTAGGGGCTAGATGTGTTAGGTTAGCTTATATTACGTTATAGACGTATATAATGATCCCACCGAGAAGTAGGGGCCGACCCGCCAGGAATGTTGGAAAATACTACATCCGAGATGTTAGGTTCCCTTAGGTTAGGATATATAACGTTATAGACGTATATAATGTCCTCACCGACATGTACGGGCCGACACGACCGGGATTTTGTAAAACATTACCAGCGAGGGTCTAGATGGCTTAGGTTAGGTTATATTACTATATAGACGTATATAATGTGCCCACCGAGATGTAGGGGCCGACCCGCCAGGAATGTTGGAAAATACTACATCCGAGATGTTAAGTTGCCTTAGGTTAGGATATATAAATTGATAGACGTATATAATGTCCGCACCGAGACGTACGGGCCGACACGACCGGGATTTTGTAAAACATTACCAGCGGGGGTCTAGATGGGTTAGGTTAGGTTATATTACGATGTAGACGTATATAGTGTGCCCACCGAGAAGTAGGGGCCGACCCGCCAGGAATGTTGGAAAATACTACATCCGAGATGTTAGGTTCCCTTAGGTTAGGATATATAAATTTATAGACGTATATAATGTCCGCACCGAGACGTACAGGAAGACAGGAACCGGATTCTGTGAAACATTACCAGCGAGGGTCTAGGTGGGTTAGGTTAGGTTATATTACGTTATAGACGTATATAATGTTCCCCCCGAGAAGTAGGGACCGACCCGCCAGGAATGTTGGAAAATACTACATCCGAGATGTTAGGTTCACTTAGGTTAGGACATATAACGTTATAGACGTATATAATGTCCGCACCGAGACGTACGGGCCGACACGACCGGGATTTTGTAAAACATTACCAGCGAGGGTCTAGATGGGTTAGGTTAGGTTATATTACGATATAGACGTATATAATGTGCCCACCGAGAAGTAGGTGCCGACCCGCCAGGAATGTTGGAAAATACTACATCCGAGATATTAGGTTCCCTTAGGTTAGGATATATAAATTTATAGACGTATATAATGTCCGCACCGAGACGTACGGGAAGACATGAACGGGATTCTGTGAAACATTACCTGCGAGGGTCTAGGTGGGTTAGGTTAGGTTATATTACGATATAGACGTATATAATGTGCCCACCGAGAAGTAGGGGCCGACCCGCCAGGAATGTTGGAAAATACTACATCCGAGATGTTAGGTTTACTTAGGTTAGGATATATAACGTTATAGACGTATATAATGTCCTCACCGAGACGTACGGGAAGACATGAACGGGATTCTGTGAAACATTACCAGCGAGGGTCTAGGTGGGTTAGGTTAGGTTATATTACGATATAGACGTATATAATGTGCCCACCGAGAAGTAGGGGCCGACCCGCGAGGAATGTTGGAAAAAAGTACATCCGATATGTTAGGTTCCCTCAGGTTAGGATATATAAAGTTATAGACGTATATGAGGTCCCCACTTGAAAAGTACGGGCCGACACGACCGGGATTTTGTAAAACATTACCAGCGAGGGTCTAGATGGGTTAGGTTAGGTTATATTACGATATAGACGTGTATAATGTGCCCACCTAGAAGTAGGGGCCGACCCGCCAGGAATGTTGGAAAATACTACATCCGAGATGTTAGGTTCCCTTAGGTTAGGATATATAAATTGATAGACGTATATAATGTCCGCACCGAGACGTACGGGCCGACACGACCGGGATTCTGTAAAACATTCCCAGCTAGGGGCTAGATGTGTTAGGTTAGTTTATATTACGTTATAGACGTATATAATGATCCCACTGAGAAGTAGGGGCCGTCCCGCCAGGAATGTTGGAAAATACTACATCCGAGATGTTAAGTTGCCTTAGGTTAGAATATATAACGTTATAGACGTATATAATGTCCGCACCGAGACGAACGGGACGATACGACCGGGATTCTGAAAAACATTCCCAGCTAGGGGCTAGATGTGTTAGGTTAGTTTATATTACGTTATAGACGTATATAATGATCCCACCGAGCAGTAGGGACCGACCCGCCAGGAATGTTGGAAAATACTACATCCGAGATGTTAGGTTCACTTAGGTTAGGACATATAACGTTATAGACGTATATAATGTCCGCACCGAGACGTACGGGACGACACGACCGGGATTCTGTAAAACATTCCCAGCTAGGGGCTAGATGTGTTAGGTTAGCTTATATTACGTTATAGACGTATATAATGATCCCACCGAGAAGTAGGGGCCGACCCGCCAGGAATGTTGGAAAATACTACATCCGAGATGTTAGGTTCCCTTAGGTTAGGATATATAACGTTATAGACGTATATAATGTCCTCACCGACATGTACGGGCCGACACGACCGGGATTTTGTAAAACATTACCAGCGAGGGTCTAGATGGCTTAGGTTAGGTTATATTACTATATAGACGTATATAATGTGCCCACCGAGATGTAGGGGCCGACCCGCCAGGAATGTTGGAAAATACTACATCCGAGATGTTAAGTTGCCTTAGGTTAGGATATATAAATTGATAGACGTATATAATGTCCGCACCGAGACGTACGGGCCGACACGACCGGGATTTTGTAAAACATTACCAGCGGGGGTCTAGATGGGTTAGGTTAGGTTATATTACGATGTAGACGTATATAGTGTGCCCACCGAGAAGTAGGGGCCGACCCGCCAGGAATGTTGGAAAATACTACATCCGAGATGTTAGGTTCCCTTAGGTTAGGATATATAAATTTATAGACGTATATAATGTCCGCACCGAGACGTACAGGAAGACAGGAACCGGATTCTGTGAAACATTACCAGCGAGGGTCTAGGTGGGTTAGGTTAGGTTATATTACGTTATAGACGTATATAATGTTCCCACCGAGAAGTAGGGACCGACCCGCCAGGAATGTTGGAAAATACTACATCCGAGATGTTAGGTTCTCTTAGGTTAGGACATATAACGTTATAGACGTATATAATGTCCGCACCGAGACGTACGGGCCGACACGACCGGGATTTTGTAAAACATTACCAGCGAGGGTCTAGATGGGTTAGGTTAGGTTATATTACAATATAGACGTATATAATGTGCCCACCGAGAAGTAGGAGCCGACCCGCCAGGAATGTTGAAAAATACTACATCCGAGATGTTAGGTTCTCTTAGGTTAGGATATATAACGTTATAGACTTATATAATGTCCCCTCCGAGAACTACGGGCAGACACGACCGGGATTTTGTAAAACATTACCAGCGATGGTCTAGATGGGTTAGGTTAGGTTATATTACGATATAGACCTATATAATGTGCCCACCGAGAAGTAGGGGCCGACCCGCCAGGAATGTTGGACAATACTACATCCGAGATATTAGGTTCCCTTAGGTTAGGATATATAAATTAATAGACGTATATAATGTCCGCACCGAGACGTACGGGAAGACATGAACGGGATTCTGTGAAACATTACCAGCGAGGGTCTAGGTGGGTTAGGTTAGGTTATATTACGTTATAGACGTATATAATGTTCCAACCGAGAAGTAGGGGCCGACCCGCCAGGAATGTTGGAAAATACTACATCCGAGATGTTAGGTTCCCTCAGGATAGGATATATAAAGTTATAGACGTATATGAGGTCCCCAAGGAAAAGTACGGACCGACACGACCGGGATTTTGTAAAACATTACCAGCGAGGGTCTAGATGGGTTAGGTTAGGTTATATTACGATATAAACGTATATAATGTGCCCACCGAGGAGTAGGAGCCGACCCGCCAGGAATGTTGGAAAATACTACATCCGAGATGTTAAGTTGCCTTAGGTTAGGATATATAAATTTATAGACGTATTTAATGTCCGCACCGAGACGTACGGGCCGACACGACCGGGATTTTGTAAAACATTACCAGCGAGGGTCTAGATGGGTTAGGTTAGGTTATATTACGATATAGACGTATATAATGTGCCCACCTAGAAGTAGGGGCCGACCCGCCAGGAATGTTGGAAAATACTACATCCGAGATGTTAGGTTCCCTTAGGTTAGGATATATAAATTAATAGACGTATATAATGTCCGCACCGAGACGTACGGGAAGACATGAACGGGATTCTGTGAAACATTACCAGCGAGGGTCTAGATGGGTTAGGTTAGGTTATTTTACGATATAGACCTATATAATGTGCCCACCGAGAAGTAGGGGCCGACCCGCCAGGAATGTTGGAAAATACTACATCCGAGATGTTAGGTTCACTTAGGTTAAGATATATAACGTTATAGACGTATATAATGTCCTCACCGAGATGTACGGGCCGACACGACCGGGATTTTGTAAAACATTACCAGCGAGGGTCTAGATGGGTTAGGTTAGGTTATATTACGATATAGACGTATATGATGTGCCCACCGAGAAGTAGGTGCCGACCCGCCAGGAATGTTGGAAAATACTACATCCGAGATATTAGGTTCCCTTAGGTTAGGATATATAAATATATAGACGTATATAATGTCCGCACCGAGACGTACGGGAAGACATGAACGGGATTCTGTGAAACATTACCTGCGAGGGTCTAGGTGGGTTAGGTTAGGTTATATTACGATATAGACGTATATAATGTGCCCACCGAGAAGTAGGGGCCGACCCGCCAGGAATGTTGGAAAATACTACATCCGACATGTTAGGTTTACTTAGGTTAGGATATATAACGTTATAGACGTATATAATGTCCTCACCGAGATGTACGGTCCGACACGACCGGGATTTTGTATAACATTACCAGCGAGTGTCTAGATGAGTTAGGTCAGGTTATATTACGATATAGACGTATATAATGTTCCCACCTAGAAGTAGGGGCCGACCCGCCAGGAATGTTGGAAAATACTACATCCGAGATGTTAGGTTCACTTAGGTTAGGACATATAACGTTATAGACGTATATAATGTCCGCACCGAGACGTACGGGCCGACACGACCGGGATTTTGTAAAACATTACCAGCGAGGGTCTAGATGGGTTAGGTTAGGTTATATTACAATATAGACGTATATAATGTGCCCACCGAGAAGTAGGAGCCGACCCGCCAGGAATGTTGAAAAATACTACATCCGAGATGTTAGGTTCTCTTAGGTTAGGATATATAACGTTATAGACGTATATAATGTCCCCTCCGAGAACGATGGGCAGACACGACCGGGATTTTGTAAAACATTACCAGCGATGGTCTAGATGGGTTAGGTTAGGTTGTATTACGATATAGACGTATATAATATGCCCGCCGAGAAGTAGGGGCCGACCCGCCAGGAATGTTGGAAAATACTACATCCGAGATGTTCAGTTGCCTTAGGTTAGGATATATAAATTTATAGACGTATATAATGTCCGCACCGAGACGTACGGGAAGACATGAACGGGATTCTGTGAAACATTACCAGCGAGGGTCTAGATGGGTTAGGTTAGGTTATATTACGTTATAGACGTATATAATGATCCCACCGAGAATTGGCACCGGCCCGCCAGGAATGTTGTGAAATACTATATCCGAGATGTTGGGTTCCCTTAGGATAGGATATATAAAGTTATTGACGTATATGAGGTCCCCACGGAGAAGTACGGGCCGACACGACCGGGATTTTGTAAAACATTACCAGCGAGGGTCTAGATGGGTTAGGTTAGGTTATATTACGATATAGACGTATATAATGTGCCCACCTAGAAGTAGGGGCCGACCCGCCAGGAATGTTGGAAAATACTACATCCGAGATGTTAGGTTCTCTTAGGTAAGGGTATATAACGTTATAGACGTATATAATGTCTCCACCGAGAAGTACGGGCAGACACGACCGGGATTTTGTAAAACATTACCAGCGATTGTCTAGATGGGTTAGGTTAGGTTATATTACGATATAGACCTATATAATGTGCCCACCGAGAAGTAGAGGCCGACCCGCCAGGAATGTTGGAAAATACTACATCCGAGATGTTAGGTTCACTTGGATTAGGATATATAACGTTATAGACGTATATAATGTCCGCACCGAGACGTACGGGACGACACGACCGGGATTCTGTAAAACATTCCCAGCTAGGGGCTAGATGCGTTAGGTTAGGTTATATTACGTTATAGACCTATATAATGTGCCCACCGAGAAGTAGGAGCGGACCCGCCAGGAATGTTGGAAAATACTACATCCGAGATGTTAAGTTGCCTTAGGTTAGGATATATAAATTTATAGACGTATTTAATGTCCGCACCGAGACGTACGGGAAGACATGAACGGGATTATGTGAAACATTACCAGCGAGGGTCTAGGTGGGTTAGGTTAGGTTATATTACGTTATAGACGTATATAATGTTCCCACCGAGAAGTAGGGACCGACCCGCCAGGAATGTTGGAAAATACTACATCCGAGATGTTAGGTTCACTTAGGTTAGGACATATAACGTTATAGACGTATATAATGTCCGCACCGAGACGTACGGGCCGACACGACCGGGATTTTGTAAAACATTACCAGCGAGGGTCTAGGTGGGTTAGGTTAGGTTATATTACGATATAGACGTATATAATGTGCCCACCGAGAAGTAGGGGCCGACCCGCCAGGAATGTTGGAAAATAGTACATCCGAGATGTTAGGTTCCCTCAGGTTAGGATATATAAAGTTATAGACGTATATGAGGTCCCCGCGGAAAAGTACGGGCCGACACGACCGGGATTTTGTAAAACATTACCAGCGAGGGTCTAGATGGGTTAGGTTAGGTTATATTACGATATAGACGTATATAATGTGCCCACCTAGAAGTAGGGGCCGACCCGCCAGGAATGTTGGAAAATACTACATCCGAGATGTTAGGTTCTCTTAGGTTAGGGTATATAACGTTATAGACGTATATAATGTCTCCACCGAGAAGTACGGGCAGACACGACCGGGATTTTGTAAAACATTACCAGCGATTGTCTAGATGGGTTAGGTTAGGTTATATTACGATATAGACCTATATAATGTGCCCACCGAGAAGTAGGGGCCGACCTGCCAGGAATGTTGGAAAATACTACATCCGAGATGTTCAGTTGCCTTAGGTTAGGATATATAAATTTATAGACGTATATAATGTCCGCACCGAGACGTACGGGAAGACATGAACGGGATTCTGTGAAACATTACCAGCGAGGGTCTAGGTGGGTTAGGTTAGGTTATATTACGATATAGACGTATATAATGTGCCCACCGAGAAGTAGGGGCCGACCCGCCAGGAATGTTGGAAAATACTACATCCGAGATGTTAGGTTCACTTAGGTTAGGATATATAACGTTATAGATGTATATAATGTCCTCACCGAGATGTACGGGCCGACACGACCGGGATTTTGTAAAACATTACCAGCGAGGGTCTAGATGGGTTAGGTTAGGTTATATTACGATATAGACGGATATAATGTGCCCACCAAGAAGTAGGTGCCGAAACGCCAGGAATGTTGGAAAATACTACATCCGAGATATTAGGTTCCCTTAGGTTAGGATATATAAATTTATAGACGTATATAATGTCCGCACCGAGACGTACGGGAAGACATGAACGGGATTCTGTGAAACATTACCAGCGAGGGTCTAGGTGGGTTAGGTTAGGCTATATTACGATATAGACGTATATAATGTGCCCGCCGAGAAGTAGGGGCCGACCCGCCAGGAATGTTGGAAAATACTACACCCGAGATGTTCAGTTGCCTTAGGTTAGGATATATAAATTTATAGACGTATATAATGTCCGCACCGAGACGTACGGGAAGACATGAACGGGATTCTGTGAAACATTACCAGCGAGGGTCTAGATGGGTTAGGTTAGGTTATATTACGTTATAGACGTATATAAGGTTCCAACGGAGAAGTAGGGGCCGACCCGCCAGAAATTTTGGAAAATTCTACATCGAGATGTTAAGTTGCCTTAGGTTAGGATATATAACGTTATAGACGTATATAATGTCCGCACCGAGACGTACGGGACGACACGACCGGGATTCTGTAAAACATTCCCAGCTAGGGGCTAGATATGTTAGGTTAGGTTATATTACGTTATAGACGTATATAATGATCCCACCGAGAATTGGCGCCGGCCCGCCAGGAATGTTGTGAAATACTATATCCGAGATGTTGGGTTCCCTTAGGATAGGATATATAAAGTTATAGACGTATATGAGGTCCCCACGGAGAAGTACGGGCCGACACGACCGGGATTTTGTAAAACATTACCAGCGAGGGTCTAGATGGGTTAGGTTAGGTTATATTACGATATAGACGTATATAATGTGCCCGCCGAGAAGTAGGGGCCGACCCGCCAGGAATGTTGGAAAATTCTACATCCGAGATGTTAGGTTCTCTTAGGTTAGGGTATATAACGTTATAGACGTATATAATGTGCCCACCGAGAAGTAGGGGCCGACCCGCCAGGTTTGTTGGAAAACACTACATCCGAGATGTTAGGTTCCCTCAGGTTAGGATGTATAAAGTTATAGACGTATATTGGGTCCCCACGGAAAAGTGCGGGCCGACTCGACCGGGATTTTGTAAAACATTCCCAGCGAGGGTCTAGATGGGTTAGGTTAGGTTATATTACGATATAGACCTATATAATGTGCCCACCGAGAAGTAGGGGCCGACCCGCCAGGTATGTTGAAAAATACTACATCCGAGATGTTAGGTTCCCTTAGGTTAGGATATATAAATTTATAGACGTATATAATGTCCGCACCGAGACGTACGGGCCGACACGACCGGGATTTTGTAAAACATTACCAGCGGGGTTCTAGATGGGTTAGGTTAGGTTATATTACGATATAGACGTATATAGTATGCCCACCGAGAAGTAGGGGCCGACCCGCCAGGAATGTTGGAAAATACTACATCCGAGATGTTAGGTTCCCTTAGGTTAGGATATATAAATTTATAGAAGTATATAATGTCCGCACCGAGACGTACAGGAAGACAGGAACGGGATTCTGTGAAACATTACCAGCGAGGGTCTAGGTGGGTTAGGTTAGGTTATATTACGTTATAGACGTATATAATGTTCCCACCGAGAAGTAGGGACCGACCCGCCAGGAATGTTGGAAAATACTACATCCGAGATGTTAGGTTCACTTAGGTTAGGACATATAAAGTTATAGACGTATATGAGGTCCCCACGGAGAAGTACGGGCCGACACGACCGGGATTTTGTAAAACATTACCAGCGGGGTTCTAGATGGGTTAGGTCAGGTTATATTACGATATAGACGTATATAATGTGCCCACCTAGAAGTAGGGGCCGACCCGCCAGGAATGTTGGAAAATACTACATCCGAGATGTTAGGTTCTCTTAGGTTAGGATATATAAATTTATAGACGTATATAATGTCCGCACCGAGACGTACAGGAAGACAGGAACGGGATTCTGTGAAACATTACCAGCGAGGGTCTAGGTGGGTTAGGTTAGGTTATATTACGTTATAGACGTATATAATGTTCCCACCGAGAAGTAGGGACCGACCCGCCAGGAATGTTGGAAAATACTACATCCGAGATGTTAGGTTCACTTAGGTTAGGACATATAAAGTTATAGACGTATATGAGGTCCCCACGGAGAAGTACGGGCCGACACGACCGGGATTTTGTAAAACATTACCAGCGAGGGTCTAGATGGGTTAGGTCAGGTTATATTACGATATAGACGTATATAATGTGCCCACCTAGAAGTAGGGGCCGACCCGCCAGGAATGTTGGAAAATACTACATCCGAGATGTTAGGTTCTCTTAGGTTAGGGTATATAACGTAATAGACGTATATAATGTCTCCACCGAGAAGTACGGGCAGACACGACCGGGATTTTGTAAAACATTACCAGCGATTGTCTAGATGGGTTAGGTTAGGTTATATTACGATATAGACCTATATAATGATCCCACCGAGAAGTAGGGGCCGACCCGCCAGGAATGTTGGAAAATACAACATCCGAGATGTTAGGTTCCCTTAGGTTAGGATATATAACGTTATAGACGTATATAATGTCCTCACCGAGATGTACGGGCCGACACGACCGGGATTTTGTAAAACGTTACCAGCGACGGTCTAGATTTGTTAGGTTAGGTTATATTACGATATAGACGTATATAATGTGCCCGCCGAGAAGTAGGGGCCGACCCGCCAGGAATGTTGGAAAATACTACATCCGAGATGTTCAGTTGCCTTAGGTTAGGATATATAAATTTATAGACGTATATAATGTCCGCACCGAGATGTACGGGAAGACATGAACGGGATTATGTTAAACATTACCAGCGAGGGTCTAGGTGGGTTAGGTTAGGTTATATTACGTTATAGACGTATATAATGTTCCCACCGAGAAGTAGGGACCGACCCGCCAGGAATGTTGGAAAATACTACATCCGAGATGTCAGGTTCTCTTAGGTTAGGGTATATAACGTTATAGACGTATATAATGTCTCCACCGAGAAGTACGGGCCGACACGACCGGGATTTTGTAAAACATTACCAGCGAGGGTCTAGGTGGGTTAGGTTAGGTTATATTACGATATAGACGTATATAATGTGCCCACCGAGAAGTAGGGGCCGACCCGCCAGGAATGTTGGAAAATAGTACATCCGAGATGTTAGGTTCCCTCAGGTTAGGATATATAAAGTTATAGACGTATATGAGGTCCCCGCGGAAAAGTACGGGCCGACACGACCGGGATTTTGTAAAACATTACCAGCGAGGGTCTAGATGGGTTAGGTTAGGTTATATTACGATATAAACGTATATAATGTGCCCACCGAGGAGTAGGGGCCGACCCGCCAGGAATGTTGGAAAATACTACATCCGAGATGTTAAGTTGCCTTAGGTTAGGATATATAAATTTATAGACGTATTTAATGTCCGCACCGAGACGTACGGGCCGACACGACCGGGATTTTGTAAAACATTACCTGCGAGGGTCTAGATGGGTTAGGTTAGGTTATATTACGATATAGACGTATATAATGTGCCCACCGAGAAGTAGGTGCCGACCCGCCAGGAATGTTGGAAAATACTACATCCGAGATATTAGGTTCCCTTAGGTTAGGATATATAAATTTATAGACGTATATAATGTCCGCACCGAGACGTACGGGAAGACATGAACGGGATTCTGTGAAACATTACCAGCGAGGGTCTAGGTGGGTTAGGTTAGGTTATATTACGATATAGACGTATATAATGTGCCCACCGAGAAGTAGGGGCCGACCCGCCAGGAATGTTGGAAAATACTACATCCGAGATGTTAGGTTTACTTAGGTTAGGATATATAACGTTATAGACGTATATAATGTCCTCACCGAGATGTACGGTCCGACACGACCGGGATTTCGTATAACATTACCAGCGAGGGTCTAGATGGGTTAGGTCAGGTTATATTACGATATAGACGTATATAATGTGCCCACCTAGAAGTAGGGGCCGACCCGCCAGGAATGTTGGAAAATACTACATCCGAGATGTTAGGTTCACTTAGGTTAGGACATATAACGTTATAGACGTATATAATGTCCGCACCGAGACGTACGGGCCGACA
Source organism: Xylocopa violacea (assembly GCA_963969225.1). Classification (NCBI taxonomy): domain Eukaryota; kingdom Metazoa; phylum Arthropoda; class Insecta; order Hymenoptera; family Apidae; genus Xylocopa; species Xylocopa violacea. The sequence continues at coordinate 3,881,272 of CAXAJV010000928.1, forward strand.
CGACCGGGATTTTGTAAAACATTACCAGCGAGGGTCTAGATGGGTTAGGTTAGGTTATATTACAATATAGACGTATATAATGTGCCCACCGAGAAGTAGGAGCCGACCCGCCAGGAATGTTGAAAAATACTACATCCGAGATGTTAGGTTCTCTTAGGTTAGGATATATAACGTTATAGACGTATATAATGTCCCCTCCGAGAACTACGGGCAGACACGACCGGGATTTTGTAAAACATTACCAGCGATGGTCTAGATGGGTTAGGTTAGGTTGTATTACGATATAGACGTATATAATGTGCCCGCCGAGAAGTAGGGGCCGACCCGCCAGGAATGTTGGAAAATACTACATCCGAGATGTTCAGTTGCCTTAGGTTAGGATATATAAATTTATAGACGTATATAATGTCCGCACCGAGACGTACGGGAAGATATGAACGGGATTCTGTGAAACATTACCAGCGAGGGTCTAGATGGGTTAGGTTAGGTTATATTACGTTATAGACGTATATAAGGTTCCAACCGAGAAGTAGGGGCCGACCCGCCAGAAATTTTGGAAAATTCTACATCGAGATGTTAAGTTGCCTTAGGTTAGGATCAATAACGTTATAGACGTATATAATGTCCGCACCGAGACGTACGGGTCGACACGACCGGGATTCTGTAAAACATTCCCAGCTAGGGGCTAGATGTGTTAGGTTAGGTTATATTACGTCATAGACGTATATAATGATCCCACCGAGAATTGGCACCGGCCCGCCAGGAATGTTGTGAAATACTACATCCGAGATGTCAGGTTCTCTTAGGTTAGGGTATATAACGTTATAGACGTATATAATGTCTCCACCGAGAAGTACGGGCAGACACGACCGGGATTTTGTAAAACATTACCAGCGATTGTCTAGATGGGTTAGGTTAGGTTATATTACGATATAGACCTATATAATGTGCCCACCGAGAAGTAGGGGCCGACCCGCCAGGAATGTTGGAAAATACTACATCCGAGATGTTAGGTTCCCTCAGGATAGGATATATAACGTTATAGACGTATATAATGTCCCCTCCGAGAACTACGGGCAGACACGACCGGGATTTTGTAAAACATTACCAGCGATGGTCTAGATGGCTTAGGTTAGGTTATATTACGATATAGACCTATATAATGTGCCCACCGAGAAGTAGGGGCCGACCCGCCAGGAATGTTGGAAAATACTACATCCGAGATATTAGGTTCCCTTAGGTTAGGATATATAAATTAATAGACGTATATAATGTCCGCACCGAGACGTACGGGAAGACATGAACGGGATTCTGTGAAACATTACCAGC